>PVJC01003493.1:0-69460 GCA_004026665.1 Murina feae
TTTTTTTTTAATATATTTTATTGATTTTTACAGCGAGGAAGGAAGAAGGATAGAGAGTTAGAAACATCAATGAGAGAGAAACAATGATCAGCTTCCTCCTGCACACCCCCTACTGGAGATGCCCCTGCAACCAAAGTACATGCCCTTGACCAGAATCGAACCTGGGACCCTTGAGTCTGCAGGCCAAAGCTCTATTCACTGAGGCAAACCAGTCAGGGTGGGAGAAATTTCTTTAGCAGTGTGATTGAGATACTAGGACATAATCTAGGCAGATAAGGAGTGGGAAATGAGATCTGGGAAACCAGATTAGACACATCTAAGAGTAGAAGAGAGGTGCAGATCCATCTATCTACTCCTTAATAAAACTGCTCTAAGATCAGAAAAAGTAACTGATCTCAAGGAAGAGATGTGCATAATCCTCCCAGAGTTCCTGGCTATAGGATGTGATTGAGGGCTAGCTCTATAAACCACAGCTAAATTCCCTAATCAGAACCATTGGGTAAGTCCTCCTCAAGAACTAAGACAGCTATGCATAGTATTTGGACAGAGGAGGAGGCCCGAGAAGCCAGGATACAATTCTTGAGGCATTGAGTCATGAATTGGCTGGTGGTACAGTGACCATAGATGGGGAAGCAGGAATTGCCTGTGTCTCGAGGGAACCTGCCAGAAAAGTGTATGGAAATAGGATCCTCTCGAGGGAAGGCCCAGAGGAAATAAGACCTACCTCAAGGGAGCCAGCAACATAAAACTAAACGAGGTCAGTCCTGAGGTGGCTATTGATCTGATGAGGTCATGCCTCCTGAGTGGGATTGAGCAGCTCAGGAAAGTGAAGATGGACAGATCTGTTTAAAAATTGTGCATTTTGGAAAGCTGTTTACTCCTTGACTCTGTATAGGATACTCTGGGGGACCCCAGAAAACAAACTCTAGAGGAGTATCTTCAAAAGACAAACGTCCGGGCCAGAAGAACAATATGAAAGCGAACAGAACGAAAGCACCAAGCCACGCAGGCAATTTCATCCTCTCAATGAGGAAGGCTAGCGGTCTCTTTAAGAAGCAGGTTAAACTGCTGACATTTCAGCTGAGGCTTTTGAGGGGAACCGGGGAAGGGGGGGGATATGGAACACTGGAGGGCCATCACACCCATGTAGAAAGCAGATGTGCAACAGAAGGTGATATGAAAGGCCTGGAACTCACAAAAGCAGAAGAAAGAGAGGAGCTCCAGGAATATTCAAAATTTAACATATTTTAATTAGTTTAACATATTTCTGGATATCTTACTTATTTTGAGGAGATTCATGCTTAGTGGAGTGACATCCAGACCTAGATTCTAATACCAGTTTTGCCATGTAGTTATTTCTGTGCTTTTAAATGACTACTGAAATTCTCTGGGACTGTTATTTTCATAATGACGGAACTCTCATCGACCTCACAGGCTTGTTGTGAGAATTATTATTATTATTTTTTTGTGGTAGTGGTGGTTGTTAATCCTTACTGAGGATATTTTTTGAGAGAGTGGAAGGGAGAAGGAGAGAGAGAAACATCCATGTGAGAGAGACGCGTTGATTGGTTGCCTGTTGCATACATCGGAGAGCCTGCAACTAAGATATGTGTCCTTGGTTGGAATCGAACCCAGGACCCTTCAGTCCATGAGCTTATGCTCTATCCACTGAGCCAAACCAGGTGGGGCATGAGAATTAAATGAGATAACATTTATAAAGCACCCACATTTTTTGGAACATTATGGCTGTTCTATAAATGATAGTTCTCTTTCCCCCTTAGACCATTGCTCTGCAACTAGACAAAAAACAAAGCATTTTGTACTCATCCAACAGTGAAATTCTTGTTTGGAAAGCTTTGCTCTAATGATTTCAAATTCATTCATTCATTCATTCATTCATTCATTCATTCATTCATTCAATATTGTCTTACATATAACCCAGTTGCCATTTATCATTTATTTTGTCATTGCTCTTAGTCCTGATAACCATTTTGACATAAAAGAAGATGACTAATATAATGTGTCAAGTTCTGCTTGATAAAAGTAGAGCATTGTGGGGCCAGGGAAAGGGTGGAAATAGATATTAGAAACACCCTTTGTCCAGTATGAGCTTATAGTTTAATCAAGAAACCAAGATATATACTAAAAAGAAGTAACAAATGAAAGTATAGACAAATTGGCATAAAAATGCATACCAGATAAGGTAGAAAGTAATGACCTACTTATACTGAGGGTCAGCAAAATATACATCTTGAAGAAACTCATTGCTATATTTCTACTAAGAATGTGGCTGAAGATGTTGATTGCATTAGCTTCCCTTTTATAAAAATCTAAATGAGAAATACTTGTCTCATTTTTTTCAGGAATAGTTGTGGTTCTTTGAAGTCACTTAAAATTATTTTTATGGGCTCAGGAAATCTGGTAACACCATGATTTGCAAATGCTGGTCTGCGGAGTGTTGTAAGTTGATAAGAAATATCAAAGGAAAATTGTGTGTGTGTGTGCATATTGTTAGGAATTTTTGTATGTTGTCTCTATATATTGCACACACAATATTCAATCTATCACAGTATTCACCTTTAGAGTGTGTTATCTCCCAATTGTTGCTGTGCTTGAATCTTCATTGGGCTATTTCAGCATTCTTTTATGCTAGTTGCTTCTGTGTAATGTGGAAGATGTGAAGATCAGTAAATCCTAAGTGCGTGACATTATTATTGTGGTATTTTTTTCCATAAATAAATTCCTAGGTGAGAACTAAAGTTGTGTGTGAATACTACAATGATGAGTAAGGTATTCTGTAAGACCATGGATGATGGCGTTGCTGGCATAAACATGGAGAGCAAAGTAGGCAAACCCACAATAAATGTCTTCTACAATGGACACATTGATGCCACCATCAAGATGGAAATAGTCCAGTGAAACCAGCCCGCTTCAGCTAACTGGCTGGTTACTCTAGGGACGGATGCCACTGGATGTAATATGTTTTTCTCTTGCTCCTATCTTTGTCTTTTGACAGTTTGATTATGATGTATCTAGATGTGGATCTCTTTGCATTTATTCAACTTGGACTTCATTGCTATTTACTTTCTCCATCACTCTCTGTCCAGGTAAAATGGATAATCAGAGGTACTACTTAAAGTTTTGCCCAGGGAATTATTCCTCATTATTTTAAAGACATTTTAGAGTGAATCAATAATATTTTCTTCTGGCTTGTGGCACAATATTGTATAGACTACCTTTAAACCAGACCTACATTTTCTTTTTTTAAATTGGTTTTAGAGAGGGAGGAAGTGAAAGAGAGAGAAAAGAGAGATGATTTAACTTATTTACCCATCTCCCAATTGATTTTGAGCATTTCCTATTTTTTTGCTATTAAGAACAATGCTGGAAAGATGTCCTCTCTATATATAGGTCTTTGTACACATACCTGCATATATCTATATGATAAATTCGCTTATATTTATATGACAAATTCTTATCAGTTCATTCATTTTTAGTTTAATTTGGCTCATTGAATATATAAAGTCCTGTGCACATGAATAATTACATCTACAAGGTAATTTCCTACAACTTGATTCATTTATTTCTAGTTTAATTCCAATCCATGTTGTATATATAAGTCCTCTTAACCTTTTTGTAACATTGTGAGTTAGAAAAATAAGTAAAACAAATGAAAAGAACAGGGTCACTAAAGTAAGTCCCTAATTATATATATAATAATTTCTCACTTCTATATTTGCTGAGCTGTATTTGCCTACTTTGCCCCAGTTTCCAATAAAGTTATAATACCATAAGGTTAACAAAAAAAGATCTGAACATGCTAAAGTGTTTACAATATGTTAAAACCAATAAAGCAAGTTTCTAGATATCTTTCCTTCACCTCTCTGGATCTGTTCTCCATGTTTTCTACCTTGCTCTGTGGCCTGGGAGGCTGACCCATACGGTCTACACCAGGGGTTGTCACACTACGACCTGCAAGCTAGGTCCGGTAACCACCATTTGTTTAAATATTGTCTGCAGCTAATTTTGGGCTACACCTGTAGGTGTATTTGTGACAGAGACCATATGGCTCACAAAGCCTAAACTCTTCGTTATCTGGCTCTTTGCAGAAAATGTTTGTCGATCTCTGGTCTATACCACTGGTTCCTTTGAGTTCAGTCAATGGGGTGCATGGCAAGGGATTGAAGAGAAGGAGAAGAGGGAGGCTGGGGACTTGATTTCTGTCTCCTGGTGTGGTTGCCACAGGATGGCTCTGTTTTTGGACTAAGAATCTCAGGTTCTGTTAGAGGCCTGTCTCCGAGGCCTTCTCTGTTGTGGGTTCTGGTAATCTTACCCCATCCAACTGCTTTCAGCCTCGGGGATAACACCTTCTTGCTGTTATTAGCCTGGGGGCCCTGTAGTTTCCCCCCTGGTTTCCTGGACCTTTGCCTATACTTGTGCAAAGAGCCCTTTATTAAACTCTCCTTAATTTATCTTAATGTAAGGATATCTTTTGTTCCTGTTGGATTTGTGACCAATATAGTACATTATAATACCACATATATGGATAGATATGTATTCTCTGATCCTAATTTTATGAAAAAAGATGATACTGAAAACAATTCACAAAAATGAATAATAGGGGTTACCTGTACATAGTAAGATTATCAGTGACTTTTATTTTTCTTGTTTTCATTGAATCTAATGAAAGATATACTACTTTTGTGCTAAGGGAAAAGCTAAATACATAAATAATATAATAAATTTAAAAAGACTAGAATCTGTGACCATATAGTTAACTGGGTTAAACCTAGCTATCCCCTAAAACTCAGCAATAGATGTTGCCTTTCCTGGAAAGCCGTGTACAGACTGGAGAGGCCACTGCCTTTGGCATCGTCGAGCTTGCTCTGCCACTCAGAGTTTGGTTATGAAAACGGACAGAAGACTCAGATACACACATTCATAGGCACATGCCTGCTCTTGCGCACACACCACAGAACTGGAAAGCTGTGTTAGCCCAAGAGCGCCTTTATTTCAGTTGTGTATTTCTGCACAATGTGATGCATATATGCCATGCCCATTTCTGGGAAAATCGCCCCGTGGCAATGCTAACATTTCCTTGGGCTCAGGGTTCTAGATTTCCTAGTTTGGGCATGCTCAGCCATTGCTCTCCAAGAAGCCATTGATGCTTCTTGCTATTTGTGGAGCTTTCCTACTAACATAGAAGACACATTTCTGCCGTGTCAAGAGGAGAAATTTAATGTAGCGATGCTCAGCCATTGCTCTCCACCATACGGATTGGCTGGACCCTGAGGGACTTAGAGTGTTGGCTCTGCGCTATTCCAGATTCAGCCATCTCCCAAGACCCTTCTTACTCCTGTTTGTTTGTATTTAGATCACCAGCCCAGACTCTCAGATCCCCCCCGGCTCTCCTGTTGAGTTCTCCTTTGGGGTACTGGTGGCCAGGACCACGGTGACCCATTCCTATCCTGACAGTCTTCCTTAACTTCAAATCCCTAGAATCAGTGGTTGAGGTCTGTTTATGTGTCTTTCCAGAAAACCTAGTGCTCATGCAAATCGATCTCTGGCACCAGATCTGAATAAAAAGAAGCCTGCATTGGTCAGGCCACAAAAAAGTACAGCTCTTTTACAGTTGATGATCTCTGTGAAGAGCTGAGCTAGGGAGAGCCGAGTTTCTCAGTGTTGAGGTGATTAATTAAAATAAGCCAAAAGGAAAGCAGCGGTCTAGCCTTTAATTACTTGCTGTGACCGTAGAAGCAAGAGGCTAAGCAGAAAGAAAGCACCAGATCTCCCTTGTTTCATTTTTTTTGGAACAGTGTCACCTGGCGAGTTGGATAAATTAGCACAGATTTGGGGATTATCTCACTACTGGGAGAACATTGAATAAAAGGCTTCTGCTGTTTTATGGACCAGTGGACTGAGGGGTAGGTGGAGAAGACAGGGAAGGGTTAGGACTAGAAAATATCAAACATTGGGGCAAAAACGTGTCTTCATTGCCCACCGATGTGGTGATCATGGCAGAAGTACCTGAGAAGGGCCTTGGTTGAGGGCTCCCCAATAAGAAGGTTTCCATGTGGGTGTGCCTGGGTGAGAAATGCTGGTGCTAATATAACTGAGCCCTGCAGCAAGCGGGAAGGATGGTCCACCCACCACCTACCCCTCAAGGCCTGCCAGGTAAAGCCCTGGTAATTGCCTGTGGTCAAGCCTGAAAGATCACACATAGGATTTTGACCTGGAGCTGGACTCCTCAATGTCTACTTGTCCAACACTATGTAACTAGGGAAGAACATTATAGAAACTGCTGTCTAGCACAAAGAATGTCACTCTAAGGTGACTTGTTAGTGCCTGACTCTCTCCACACCAGAAGCAGATCTTGAGGAAAGAATTCAAGTACAAGTAGTTTATTTGGGAAGTGAATTAAAACACCAGTAGAGGAGGAGGGAGGGAGTTGAAAATGGCAAGGCACCAGGCTAAGTGGTTTTACTGTGTCATATCAGTTATTCCCATTTTGCAGAAGAGGCAACTAAAATTGAAGGAGGTAAAGGAGCTAACTCAAGGCCCGCAGCTTATAAACAGCAGAGCCTTTTCTGATGGCAAAGGCCATTCTATAATTCTGTAACCACGCACTCTGTCCCTAAATTCTGTCCCTAATAAAATGTCAATAAGAATCCGTAAATGAAAAGCTATAGTACGTGTAATGAACTTTTTTCTAATCTAATGTTTGGTTGGAAGTTGACTTTCATTTAATCTTAGTTTTTTCAAAACAAATGCATTTATTACACTTTTTCACAGGCATTCTGGGAAGCTCATAACTGCTGAGTGTAAGCTCTGGAGTATGGAACCTCCCCGGGAGAATGCATTTTGCTAAAAGCTTGGACACCAGAGAGAAAAAAAAATGATGAAAAGGACCATGTTGGGCAGATAAAATGCTGATGGCAGAGGACCAGAGGCAAAAGAAAATGGAAAGAAAGTGAGAGAAAGAAATGAGAGAGAAATGAGGGCACTGAGAATATTCATATATGTCCCCACGGAAGGCAAACTGCCTTAGACTTCTAGAACAGAATGTAATTGCAAAAAGTGCTGAATCATAAGGGGGCCTTCTTTCTAGGAACCAACATCAGCATAGACAAAAGCGTGGACAGCCCTGAAAAATGAGTGAAGTGTCATCAGGGTAAATGTTAACCATTGCATGCTCACTCTCTGCTTAAACGTGGGTGGAGGATGGGTGAAATATCATTGAAGGTCCATTTCAACTTGAATTTCAGCTGAGTTTCTTTGTAACTTGATGTTTTCAACTATTTGCTTAAGAGTTTCTTTATACCCTCCTACCCCTCCCCCAGGTATGTTTCAATTATTCCTTCCCTGACTCTGTCTTTTTCTATCTCCCCTCTCCCTCACCCTCTCATATACTTTTAAAAAATATCTCCCATTGTTTCAAGTTCAGAATTATACACATACTTTGCTTTTAATAATTTTCCGTTGAGTGATTGAGGTTTGACTGCTAAGAGTCATTGATGCTTCTTGTTATTTGTGGAGCTTTCCTACTAACACAGAAGACAAATTTCTGCAGTGTCAAGAGGAGAAATTTAATTTAGCAAATATTTATTGAGTACCGGCTATGTACAAGCTATGACAGAGGCTTCCAGGAATCTAGTGTGGTAGCGGGATAAAATGCAGCACTCAGTGATCATTAGCCTTAGCAAAGCAGCAAAGCCAAGATATAAAACAAATGAAAAAGGCAATGAAAAAACAGAATTTTATTTTTCAAAAAGATCAAGCAGTGAAATAGTCATGCTTTAACTTTATTCACATAACTTTTATTATGCTTAACTATTACTGGTATTTTTATAGTGTTGTGTTTTGTTTTTTACATTGGGAGAACATAATTTTTTTTCAGAATGTAGGATCTTTAAAAGTCTTTGTCTGGCCATGGTTATGAGAAACATGGGTTCCTATAATAGTACTCATCTCAATTGCAAAGCGCCTATGGTTTGCATAGTTTCCACACATATCACTCATTTCAGTGTAGTTTTGCGAGAGAGGGAATGCAGGTGGCACAGATAAAGATGAGTCTTAGGTTAAGTATTTCCTAGCAGTTACTGAAGAATATGCAGTTTTTAAAGATCAGACCCTGAGGGAAAGGCCCACTGTGGTTCAAGGGAAGGTCTAAATGCACCTGAAAGGCATCCCAGAAATGTAGGGTGTGTTGGAGGCAAGCTTTCAGGAACAGCTAAAGTTTTAAAAGGTAAAGATGGCAAAAAGGTCTTGTCAGGTAGGGACAATCACACTGGCACAGACAATTAGGCAGGAAGTTGGAGGGCTTTTTCAGCGCATGGCATGTAGCCCAGCTGACTCAGAGGTAAGTAAAAATGTGGAGAAAAATTAAGAACAGGAACTAGCAAATGGTCACCACCACACTTTTTGAAGTTACAGTCAGATAGCTCTGGCTGGAGCTATTTTGGGGCAGGTGACTTGTGTGTGGGTTTAGTAAGAAAGGCAAACAGAAGTGATTGGCAGAAGGTCCAGATTTCTTTTATAATGGAGATGAAGAGCTATTATGCTAAGTGAAATAAGCCAGTCAGAGAAAGACAGTATTACATGATCTCATTCATAGGTGGAATCTAATGAACAAAATAAAATGATGAACAAAATAGATCCAGAGACATAGAAGCATGGAACCGATTGTCGCATCTCAGAGGGAAGGTTGGGGAGGCTGTGTGGGTGGGAAGAGATCAACCAAATAACTTGTATGCTCATATGCATATCCCATAGACACAGACAAAGGGGGGTTAAAGCCTGGGGTGTGGGTTAGGGGCAGGCTAGAAGGGGTCAGTGGTGGAAAAAAGGGACATATGTAATACCTTCAATAATAAAGATTAAAAAATAAATCAGATTCTTGACTCTTTTCTTTCTATGTTATTTCTAATATCCCCCCTGCCTCTGCCTCCTGCCCAGTCATTATTTTGTTGGTTTAGCATCTTCCCCATGGTTTTAGAATTCCCTCTGCTTTTTACTTCTGTAAATCCCTATTAGCGATTCTGAAAACATTAAAGGAAAATCATACCGTATTGTAATAAGAGTAAAAGAAGCCCCTGAATCCACTGAAAGGTTGTTTTTGTTTGATGGGATCATACTGAATAGAGTACTAAGACTAGACCCAGAATCAGATCAATTCCCTTGGTCTTTTCCATAAGTCAAAATCAAATACACTGAAGATCCCATATATAGGTTTAGAGATAAGCCAATAAGGAAATATTCCAGTAACTTCTGCACTCCCATCTGGTTGTTTAAGATGAAGACATTTACCTAGATTTATCTATTCATGCAAACATCCTTTAGTTCAATGAAAAGTCATTGAGAAACTGGAGAATTTCAGAAGCACTCTTCTTTCAAGAACTATACAGTCTAGTGTTTCAGTCATAGCTTCCTTGAAGATTAATTGTTGACAGCCAGACGTAGGATCTGAGACCATCAGGGATGAGATTTGGATGAAATGTGTTCCCTTGAGACCCATCATTTCTGTCCACTTTCCATATTGACTGGGTGTCTGCGTGGGGTCCTACTGTATCCCAACTCCCCTTCATGGACTTACCATCTCCATCTAGGTCTGGGGCTTATCCTTGAACACAGGGCACTTCCCCCAGTACCTGCCTTGCACTGGTGTATAGTTGAAGAGTCAGGTCTTTCCTTCACCTGCTCTGTGTTTCTGTGGATATTCCCACTGCGCCTTGTTACTACGATGTGATAATAGTTTACCTGCCCATAAAACTCCATTGCCATTCATTGCTAACCCATAACAGCCTTCATAAAAATAATAACCACTAAATAAAAATATGTACAAAAAAGCTTCATCTTCATTTTACACAGTTGGCTGTTAAGCCAAAGAAAATCTTAAGTCTTGAAAGGATTCATTAAGGTATATTTTTCTCAGCTTGGTCATGGGTCCGCTTTCTTCTTTAAACCAGACTGGATGAAGCTTTTTGTGATTTGGTTCCCCCCATTATTTCAGAAACGTAAAACCTTTGAATCATGTCAAGGTGTCTGTCTGGAGAAGAATGTAATTTCTTTCTTCTGGGTGACCTATTCGGATCAGACATTAATGACACAGCTTGATGCTGTTGAAAAGGATTCATGAAAAAGGAACTGGTGATAGCTGGGAGCACTTCCAAGTTTTGCTTGTTTGAAAAGCCATAGGCATATATCAGTCCAGTCAGCAAAGCTAACAAGTCCTCCTCCAGAATGGTTAGGGGAAACTTCAGAATCCTGCAGGCAATTCTGACTGTGAGATTTAACTCTTTCCTAAAGCTTCAGGGTCATGTAACTTTATCCTCCCATGAGCAAAAGAAACTTCCAGATGGTCCTAGGAAGCCAAGATGAAACAAACAGGAACTTTTCCAACTGGATTTTTGAAAGCCTTTATTTTTTTGTTATTTTATTTTTTACTAATATTTGCTTGCCAAGAGAAAGAAAAATAATGTTGTTTCTTTACTTGTGTATCAGAACCATACAAGAATAGCAGGACACATGTGGAGGGAGAAGGAGCCAGAATTTTCCTAAGAGTGCAAAGTACTTTTTCCTCTATTGTTTCTGCATTTGCCCACACGGTGTGTTTCCCACACAATAGACAGAGTGCTGCTTATAAAATTTGAGTCTGAACATGTTACACCTTTGCTCAGAACTCTCTGGCTGTTCATCTTCCGAATAAAATAAAAAAAATCCTTACGGTGACTCACAGATCCTTGCCTGGATTTGTACTGGTTGCTCCTTTGTTTCTCTGTTACCTGCTTCCATCCTTTGCCCCTGACAATCATGGCGTCCTTTGAAAATATAGACAGGGTGGGGCAAAAGGAGGTTTACAGTTGTGACTATGTGAAACACAGTTTATTCTTATTTTATTATTTATTAATTATTATTTTCCATATGAACAACTATAAGCCTACTTTTGCCCCACTCTGAATAAGAACATGCCACTGCTCTGTATAAAATTCTCCAATGGCTTCTAAATTTCTCCAGAGTAAAAGTCAAAGTCTTATAGGGCAAATATCTATAAGATCTTGCTCTTTTGAGCCTCTGAGAATTCTCTTTCTTCTGTGCTTTGCTTTATCTTTTTTCCTCATAGATTTGATCACCAACAAATACACTATATACTTACTTGTTTATATGCCTTTTGGGGGTCTTTTCACACTAACCTATAAACTCTATGAGCTAAGAGATGTTGTTTCTGATTAATTGTTGTATCTCTAGTGCCAAAACAATTCTGGAACCTGATATTTGATTCAATACATATGTAATAAATGTAAGTGATATAGAATCAGCTTTACCTGGCAACTAGTTAGCTCTTTATTGGGAAGCAGAAAGAGCAGGGTAATATTCTGTTCTCATGCTATTATTTCCCCCAGTTAATCTGTTTTATTTTAAAATGTGCAATTATGTGTTCTGAAATATGAATAGTTTTGTTTCATTCTTGCCACCAATTTAAATTTTCTTCTAAATACATTGCTTAGAACTTTCAAGAGAATGAGCATGATAGTGAGGATAGAGAGCCTCTGGTTTGGTCCTGATTTTAAAGGGGATGCCTCCAATGCGGGATTTCTCAACTTTGAAACTACTGACATTTTGGGATGGATAATTCTTAGTTATTGGGGATGCCTGGTGCATTGTAGGATGTTTAGCAGCATTGCTGGCCTCTGTCTACTAGACATCAGCAGCATCCTACTGATTGTGACAACCAACTGTCCTCTGGGGACAAAATTGCCTAGAGAGAGAAGCACTGCTCTAATGTTTCAATGTTAAATTGTTTATAGGTCCAATTTTCTTGTGTTTGTACTCCTTGTGGGAGGAAAAAATTAATACAAGCTTTCAGGAGAGCATTTTGGCACTGAGTATCAAAAGTTTAAAAAATCTTTCTTCCCTTGACCCAATAACTTATTCTCTAACAATTTATCCCAAGAAAATAATCAAAGGTGCGGACAAAGATTTATGTTCAGGGATGTCTGTTGCTGAATTATTTATGATTGTGAAAGAATTGAAAGTAACCTTCTGTCCAATGATAGGAATAGCTCAAGAAATTATAACTTATTACAGGATGGGATTTGTTTTCTCTAAAAAAAATTATGCTCTTGCTCAGCTGGTGTGGCTCAGTGGTTGAGTGTCAACTCATGAACTTTGGTTGCGATTCCATTAGCAGTCAGGCACATGCCCTGGTTGCAGAATTGATCTCCAGTAGGGGGCATTCAGGAGGCAGCCGATCAGTGATTCTCTCTCAGTGTTGATGCTTCTTATCCCTCTATCCCTCTCCCTTCCTCTCTCTGAAATCAATAAAAATACACTAAAAATTATGCTCTTAAAGAATATTAACAGCAACAACAGAATAGAGAAGAGAAACAACAATAGTTAACACTTATATTCTAATGCCTTGGGTAGCCATTAACACTGTTAAAAAAATATAATGTTTTTTCTCTCCTTCTAGGGACATGATATATGATTGGTATTTCTCCAACCCCCTATGAAAGTAGACATAATTGTGTGACTTGCTGTGACCAATGAAGTGTTAGTGAAACTGATAGGATGATTCCTTTCTGGGAAAGTCTTTAAAAACCTTATGACGTTTGCCACATTTTTTTTATTCATTGTATAAGCATGTACTGAGAAGCATGAATAAGGAATAAACTTTCACTGGGTTAAGATTTTTGGTATTGTCTATTACTTACGTGTAATTGTTTAAGCATAGCACATAGGCACTATACTTGCATTACAACCTGAGAAGTGGTCAGGCTTAGTAGCCTCATTATTATGAATTGAGGAAACTGAGACACAGAGGAGTTATGTCCAAATTCACATTATTGGTATGTGGCAGTGCTGAGTCGAGGTTTCAGATCCAAGGAGTGGTCTCCAAATCTAACTACTAAAGAGTACAAAAAAAAAATAAAATAAGGGGGAGGCAATGAGAGAAAGGTGCCGAGAGAAAGATATTGGGAGATGGTGGGTGGAACCTTGAGGAGCAGCAGTACTACGTGGGATGGTTTTGCACACTCCGCCGCTGTGTTGGTTTTATTTAATTGCTTTGTTCTTTTAGTTGCTTGCTTAGAGGAGGACAGAGTCTGTACGTATCTCTGGATATGCTTTTGACATTTTGTATTTCATGCCTGTGAAATCGTGGAGAGTTTTTAATTGGTTGATTTTTGAGAATAAATACCGAAACTGCATTTAAAAGAATTTCTGCCTGCCACATGGAAAGTCTTTGATGATGTGCTGGCATTTGAAGAATTAAGCATCCAAATGAATGAATAGCTGTTGCATTGACAGGGCAGAATTTAGATGGCAGCAAGGAAGGACCAAGAAATACCTTCTAAGGTCCCTCTTGGCCCTTGTATCCTTTGAACACTTAATTGGATTTTTCTTCAAACATCTTTTATTGTCTCCCGCAGTTTGAATGGGAAGCAAACTCATGGAGTGTATTCATGAATTATGAACAGTCATGTTTTGACTTTGGGAGACAGGTCTGAAGCAGAGCTGAGGAAAAGTATCCTGGGAGGCTCTGAGATGGAGAGAAAGTGTAAGAAGTTGGCTGCAGGTTGTCCATTTCCCAGGCCTCAGGGACATCCTCCTCTGAGCCCTCCTGGCAGTAAGGTCTGTACCAGTTGTCCTGTCTGAATTAAACAAGCTCTGCCTGCTCATGTTCACTAGCTTCTCAGTCCTTTGTCTGTTCCCATACTTTCCATCAGCCTATAAACAAACGTCCTGTACTTGCCACTTTGATTCAATCCCTGATATAGAGCTCTGGATACAGAAAACAGTATTTATTAATTATAGTTGAGCTGGAAATGGGGATTTATTGGGAAGTTGGACTGAACATGCTTGCTCCATCTCTATGGTATCCTCTGAAAGATTTTTCTGTAGGAAAGAATAATTGGCCATCAAAACCTCAAAAAGGCCACCAGCAAAGTCTGTTGGTCAACAAAAGCTAAGTTTATTAGACTTACTGCAGTTAGGGAAAATGCTACCCAGACAGCGTTAACAGTATCTAAGAGGGGGATGTCGGGAGGGTACTTATGAGGTTTAGGACCTGGCAGATAACTAATTGGTATTGGGCAGAGTTTATGACATAATATTTTATGTAATATGAAGGTGAGGGTCTTGAGGTATATATTTGATGCAAAAGCTCTTAGTTTCATTGCTTCATAGTCTTGTCTTCTGGGTACCAGTATTTTCTGGACCAAGTAGCTGTTTTATTTATTTATTTAGCCTGGTCCCAGTATTGTTGAGTACTGAGGGGAAAAATGCATTTGTGCGTAAATATTTTTCAATTAAGTTGACAAGCAAAAAGAAGGAATGTTTAATTCCAGTGTTGTTTAGCAGAGGACAGGAAAGTTTGCTGGTTTCAGTTCTGAGGGTAGATAGAGAATCTGGTTGATCTGCTGGAGATTCTATGTTTGTGCCCCAGCCATTAGCAAATATCTTTTCTCTAACCCTTCCCACAATTAGGATCTGCTCCATTTACGTGGTACTGATCACGAAAGTATGAACTGAATTATTTAAGACAACTGTGGTTGAGCTAAGGTTATAATAGAATCCTCTGGGAGAAAAAACTTAGTTTTCTGCATTTCAAACTCACAGCCTAAATGAGTCAAGTCTCTTTCAATGAGTGAAGTGGTCTATTTATTTTGTTTCTGGTCTATCAGAAATAATTAGACATTTGCATTTGTGGTAGTTCCTTTTCCAAAGGAATTGACCTTACATTGCTATATAAACGGTTCTTCCCCAAATGGCGGTGTTTCCCCACAAGAGTTAATAAATGTGATTACTCCCTGCTCTTAGGCAAAACATTCCATGCTTCTTGAATATACTGGTACAAAGACCTCTTTCTTAGGGAATACACTAAGTAGAGTGGATTATTTTATTTATTTGAATCATTAGCCATTGCATCCTAGCCCCCAACTGGCATAAAGACAAAGTTGAAAATCATTTATTTAAATTAGTAATTTTATGCACCAGTGATTTGCAAAATGCAGACAGATTAGAACTGAACAATAAAGAAACATGCCTGTGCCCACAGAAAGATAAATTATACAGTCAGCATCTGGAATTTAAATGACATGTTTTCATCTTGGCTTGCAAATAATAGTTAATGGTGATAAGGGCATAGCAATCCTAATGTAATTTCTTCTCTGGAAATATGTGTTAAAATGATGGAGCTATTTTCAGTTCAAAAGATGACTTTAAAAGAACTAAGTTAGAGGGTAACCCCAAACAAAATAAACTCAGAGAGAATTAATTTGTTTTCTTTGAAAAAGCAACTTTTTAGTCCTACTCTATTTATTTTTGTTTTCTTAGGATATCAGCATTTTCTATGCATAATAAATAAAATCATCATCATAATTATTATGTTATTTGTTGAGTAACTGCAATGTGATAGGCATAGTGCAAGACCATTTAATTGCATTACCTCAATCAATCCTGTTAACAACTCTGTGAGGTAAGTATTATTACCTAATTTTCAGATGATGAATTTGAAGGTCAGAGAGATTATATTATTTTCATTCCACATTGTTTCTCTCAAAGACTCATGAGTCATTGAATATTAGAGTCAGAATTCAACTTAGAAACCATCCAGTTTTACTGATAAGGAAGCAGAGGCATAAAAAAGAAAATGACTTGAGTAGGATATTATTGTGGGTTGCACATTGTGGTGGAATTAGATATTCATCATCCATACTAGGTCAACAATGATAATCTCCCTCGCCCCCCCCCCCACCCCAGAATTATTGATTCAAGAAGGGATAATTATAGTCAGTGAAGTGTGAGAGTAAGAATGCTGTAGGGCTTCCAGGAACAATTTCACTAATCTTTAAAGAACTATAAGGAGAGAAGGTAGCCATCTTTCCATTAGTCTAAGAAATGATTCCAATCCTAAGGTTGGTAGAGTGGAGAATAGAAAGCACTTATATTTCTTTTCCTTTTTCATTTTTATAGGCTGGGAGGTAAATGAATAGAGCAATGTTTTCTATCCAATCATCTCCCCTTGTGTGTGTTTCAGTGTCCCAAAGTTTAATTAACAGAAAGCACTTCTATTCTTGATGTCATCATTTGAACCTCTGATTCAATGAAATTTGAACCTCATCCTACTTCTGGACTCTATAGTTATACACAAGATTTATAGTTATATAGTTACTAGGGGCCTGGTGCACAAAAATTTGTGCACTCGGGGGGTCCCTCAGCTCAGCCTGTGCCCTCTAGCAGTCTGGGACCCCTCGGGGGATGTCCACCTGCTGGCATGCCTGGCCAGCCTGGGCGAGGGACTGAAGTCCATTTTCAGGCTCCCATTGACCCAACGTCCCAGCAAGGCTGGCTGGAATCAGATTTCTTGGGCTTATTTATCTTCTATAATTGAAACTTTGTTACTTTGAGCAGAGGCCTAGGCAGGCATGAAGCCTCCTGCTTGCTTCAGCTCCATGGCTTCTATAATTGAAACACTGTTTCCTTGAGCAGAGGCCTAGCTGGCCTAGGCAGGCAGTTGCAACAGTTGCAACGGAAACCTCCTGTTTACTCTAGCTCTGTGTCTGCTGGCCACCATCTTGGCTGGGTTAATTTGCATACAGCCTCTCTGATTGGCTGGTGGGCGTGGCTTAGGTGTCTTGGAGTGATGGTTAATTTTCATATTACTTTTTTATTAGAGTAGATAAGTATATGGTTATAAATAAATTTTCTAATGACTTAATTCAGTTTGAGTCAGGGTTTCTACTTGCTGCTGAAAGGATATAAACATTTGACTTGCAATTACCTCTCTCTCTCTCTCTCTCTCGCTCTCGCTCTCGCTCTCGCTCTTGCTCTCGCTCTCGCTCTCGCTCTCATGATCAGGGAGAGTGCTGGAAAAGAGAGGAATGAAATTTGAAAGCAGGTCAAATTACTTTAAATGGAAAAGGATGAGACCAGGAAGGGCAATCTGAGAAAATGAAGAAACCAGCAAGACTGAGGTCTGGAGAAGTGGGAAGAAGAAGAGAGAGAAAGAGTGGGAAAGATGTACAGAAAGAGAAACAGGTGCTGTGACGGGTAGCTTTGGAGAGACTCGAAGTGTTATTTTTTGGAAACTCTGCTTTGTTGTGCCATGTGAAGCCTTGGTTTCCGGCTTCTCAAGAGACACTTTGGAATTTATTTTGTCTAGTTCTAAGAAAAATAGTATTTTTATTTCTATCACATTACATCACATGTATAAATTACTTTTGGGAGAATTGACAGTCTTCCCATACAAGGACAGAGTATGCATATTCATTCCTTCAATTTTTCTTACTTGCCTCAGTTTTTTTCTTCATTCATCTTGCATATTTCTTGCTAATTTGAATCACTTCTATTCAAATTTATTCCTAGATATTTTATATTTTTGTTTCTCTTGTAATAGGTATTTTTTTCTATGATATTTTCTAACAGCTTGCTGTTTTTATACAGGAATACTATCTACATTGTATATTATTATTATACACCACCTTATCTGTTTTTTATTGAAATCATTATAACATTAGAGTTATGATTCTCATAGGCTTTCCAAATATACAATCATATTATCTTCAGATAATGATAATTTTATTTATTTTTTTCTAATTTTTTATACTTTTAATTTTATCTCTTAGATGATTTTATTGGCTTGTACCTTCATATTAATCTATACTAATAAAAGGGTAATATGCTAATTAGACCGGATAGATGGACGTCCTTTCAGGACAAAGCCACAGTGGCCGGGGCAGAGGCAGAGGCAGTTAGGGACAATCAGGCTGGCAGGGGAGAACAATTAGGAGCGATCAGGCAGGCAGGCAGAGTGGTTAGGGGCAATCAGGCAGGCAGGCAGACAGGTGAGCAGTTAGGAGCCAGCAGTCCTGGATTGTGAGAGAGATGTCTGAGGGGTCCCGGATTGGGGAGGGTTCAGGCTGGGCTGAGGAACCTCCTCCTTCCCATGCACGAATTTTGTGCACTAGTCCTCTAGTGTTAAATAATGTGGTATCAGTGGATGTCATTGTCCTGTTACCAACTTTATTGATATTTGTATGTTTTCCTGATGCTGCCTTAATTCTTTTTTAAAAAAATATATTTTTATTGATTTCAGAGAGAGAGAGAAAGGAGAGGAACATCAATGATGAGAGAGAATCATTGATTGGCTGCCTCCTGCATGCACCCCATTGGGGGCCGCAACCCAGGCATGTGCCCTTGACTAGAATCGAACCTAGGACCCTTCTGTCCGTAGGCTGATGCTCTATCTACTGAGCCAAACCAGCTAGGGCTGCCTTAGTTCTTTTAAAGTTAAAATGTACTAGTATGTATAACCATAGCTATGTTTATCTCTATCTCTGTTAAAAAGGAAGTATTCATCTATTTCTATGGAAATCACCATAACCAACTCGTCCCTTTTGCCTGAGAATTTCCCTGCTAATCATTGAAAGTCCAGCATCCTGGGAAAATCTTCATTTCCAGACAAATCAGGATGATTGGTCACTTGAATTAAAGTTAAGAATGGATGTGAATCTTATCTAGTCACTTTTTCGGCATCTACGTGGTTACCTTATGATTTTCAATTAGACTGATTTATATGATTCATTGTATTATAGATTTTATAATATAGAACTGTCTTTTTCCTCTTGGCATGGATTCCAATTAATCATGTTATATTAGTTCTCTCCCTGATTACTGGATTCTATTTGCTAATATTTTATGTTAGGTATTTTTGTCAAAGGTCAAAAATGAGATCAGCTTGTGTTTTTCATTTTTATGTGTGATCTTTGTTGTGTCTGTGTACCAATGTTGTAGTGATTTCATACAAAATTTTGGAATCTTTATTTCTTTTTATGTGTTCTGAAACAATTTAAATAACATTGGCTTTGCTATTCCTTTAACTTTTGGTGGCTTTCCCTGTAAAACCATCTGGTCTTGGTCTTTTTGTGATGGGTAGCTATTCGATAATTTTTTTTCAATCCACATCCCCTCCCATTCGCAGTAGTGGTTCATTTAAATTTTCTATTTCTTTGTGGTTTTATTTTTTAGTAATTTATGTTTCATTGAACAATCCATTCTTCAGGTTTTCAAATTATTTTATATTCAGGTTTTAAAATATTTTAATAGAATTGATCAAAATAGGCTCATGATTTTTTTCAAATGGGACTACTTTAAATTAAATTTTTTTGCACAACAACAACAAAATATCAACAAAATGAAAAGACAGTCTACTAAATGGGAGAATATATTTACCGGTATATCTGACAAGGGGTTAATATCCAAAATTTATAAAGAACTTATAAACACAACACCAAGGTAATCTCAAGCAATCAAATTAAAAAATGAGAAAAGGATCTGAATAGCACTTCTCCAAAGAGGACAAACAGATGGTCGATTGACATATGAAAAGATGCTCAACATCACTAATCACCAGAGAAATGCAAATTAAAACCACAATGAGGTATCATCTCACTCCTGTCAAAATGGCTGTCATCAGTAAATCAACAAACAAGTGTTAGTGAGGCTGTGGATAAAAGGGAACCCTTGTGTACTGTTGGTGGGAATGCGCCACTGTGAAAAGCAGTATGGAGTTACCTCAAAAAATTAAAAATAGAACTGGCTTATGACCCAGGGATTCCACTTCTGGGAATATATCCAGAGAAACCCAAAACACTAATTCAAAAGAATATATGTACCCTTTTGTTCATTGCAGCATTGTTTACAATAGCCAAAATTTGGAAGCAGCCCAAGTACCTATCAGTAGATGAGTAGATTAAAAAAGATGTGCTACATTTACCCAATGGAATACTACATGGACATAAATAAAGAAGGAATTCTTACTTTTTGAGACTACATGGATGGTCCTTGAGGATATTAATACTAAGTGAAATAAGCCAGTCAAAGAGAAACAAGTACCATTGAATTTCACTCATATGTGAAATCTAATGAACAACATAAATTAACGAACAAAATAGAAACAGACTCAGAGATAGAGAACAGACTGACAGCTATCAGAGGGGTGGGAGTTTGGAGCTAGAGGGGAAGGGTGAAGGAATTAAGCAAAAAAAAAAAAAAAAAAAGAAAGACTCACGGACACAGGCAACAGTATTATTGCCAGAGGGAAAGGGGACTAGAGAGGTAGAAGAAGGGAAGGGGTGGGGTTAAATGGTGATGAAAGGAGACTTGATTTGGGGTGGTAAACACCCAATACAATATACAGATGCTGTATTGTAGAATTGTATACCTGAAACCTACATAATTTTATTAACTAATGTCACCCCAATAAATTCAATTAAACATATCTACTCTAGATAACTGTAAATCTTTCCATTTTCATTTTTTATGCTTTGTACTTTTATCTCTTAATTCAATTTATGGTTTTCTATTTTCTCTCTCAAAACAAATGCCTTTGAGTCTGCCTCTTTTCCTTATCTGTTTCTTTATGTAGTTTTCTTATTTATGTAATTCTTTGATTTCTGTTTTGATTATTTATCATGTAAGTACTTAAGAACATGAACTTTTCTCGGAGAACACTTTAGCTATGGCCCATAGATTCTGAAATGCAGTGTTTTCAAAGTATATGTCATTCATTTCTAGCTTGAAGTGCATTGTACTTGGAGAATGTTTTCCATATAATTTCCACTTTAGTGTATTTGGCACTCTTTCTTCTGTTATTCTGTGGAATCCAGGGAAGTTCCCCAGCCAGCTCACATACCCCTTCCCTGATCCAAATAAAGGATTGTTAATTTTGTCCCTCAAGATTCACCACATACTTTGTAATTTCAGCATCTCCTATAACTCTCATTTTCTCCTCTTTTGGCACGTCTTCCTCGTGGCTCAGCTTTACAGACGCTCCCTCCTTCTGTCAGAAATGGAGCTTGTGTTCTGTCTCTCGTTTTCCTTGTTGTTGTGGAGTGATGTCCAAGAGAAAAGGGGGTCAGGAACTTCTTTAATCTGCCATCTTATAACTGGCAGGCATGGGCATGCTGTCCTGCGGAGGACGTTGGGAGGTCATCAGTTCCACACTCATGCTTCCAGGCATCCCATTAAACCAGGCTTGTCTGCCAAGCCCGGTCAGATGGAATCTTTCAATGTGTGTTCACTCTTAACTCAGACAAATCAGATTCATTTCCCTCAGTTGCTTCTCCAAAAAACTAGTTGCTTTGCATTTCCCCCCTTATATTTCTCCTCAGCTCTTCAGCATCTGGGGAAGGAGTATTTAAGCTGAATCCTCTGAGAACATTCTTGGTGAGGGGAGAGCATGTGCAAAGGGCTGAAGGTAAGAGTCTGCATGTTTGGGGAACTGCAAGAGGGCCAATGTGAGTGGCTCATCATAGTGAGGAAGAAGGGGATGAAGGGGACAGGAGAGTAAGCCATAGTAAGAAGTGAGGATTTAAAAAAAAAGTTATTAATCTGGTTTACCTGTACCTATTGAACATCAGGGTCTTTAGGAACATTGTTAAGGCTTGATAATGATGGGGATTAAAAATTCCACAACAGGGAAGTTTTTCAAGACTGGGAACGTTAGCTTTTTTTTGAGATCACACAAAGTGGATGTTTCTCAACAGAGTGGTCCTGCTGGGATGTCCCTCTTTGCCCACAGACCAAGGAATGTGCAATTCTTAAGTAAATGTGGTTTTTAGTCACTGCTCGAGTAACCCCTGGTGGTCAGTGTATATCGAAGCAACTGG
Source organism: Murina feae (assembly GCA_004026665.1). NCBI lineage: Eukaryota > Metazoa > Chordata > Mammalia > Chiroptera > Vespertilionidae > Murina > Murina feae. The sequence goes on from PVJC01003493.1 coordinate 21,669, forward strand.
TCGTTCGGTTGAGTTGCATATTAGGATTTTATTATATAGGATTACATGTGTAGATACCATTCATCCCTGTGTAGGAGGCAACTAACTTTTAAGATTTTACCTAACAAGTGCATTTGGTTCTCTTTTTCTCTTCTGCTTCTTAGCACCTTTCAAGTGGTAAGTGTAATGAGAATAAAAATATGTATCAGTCACTTGTCACTGGCTCTTTAACTGTGTGATGGTGGTGGGCTTTAGCATAGTAGGGGATAGTGCCTGATCCATAGGCTTCTCTCCTGTTACCACCCCCTCCACCCCACTGCAGCAACTGGTCCTGCTGGAAACTGTCCCTGTGACACATCTGATAGCCTCTGTGCTCAGCCCGTTCCTTGTCCTCATTACTTTCACTTCTGCTGTCTGCTTCTTGCATGCTGATGCTTTGCAGGCTCTGTCTTGTGTTTTTTATCGTCTTTGGGCTCCGAGTTGTGCCTGGTGGCCCTGTCCATGTACATAAGAAGAACCATCACCCAGGTTCTGAGGATGCCCATGTCTGTGTTCGCCTGCTTGGAACTCTGTCGGGCTCCTGCACTGAATTATCTCCGAGCATATCAGCATCACCAGCGCCCTGCACCCGGCCAGTTCCACAAGCAGCCTGCTGATGAGAGTGACACCACCAGCCACATAGTCACTCGAGGCTAAAACCTAGGAGTCATCTTTCATACCACCCTCTCTTTCCCTTACCTCCCATCTCATCAGTTACAAATCCTGCAGACGCTGCCTAGAAGCTTCTCTCTATTCTCTTCCTCCCTCCCTGCTTCCACTGTCACTTCCTAATTCAGACCAAATTCATCATTGCTTCCCTGGACACTTAAAGCAACCCTTGAATTCATCTTCTTGCCCACAGTCTTTGTCTGCACCTCTCCACCACCACCTTCCACCCAATGGCACAATTATCTTTTTAAAAATGACCTCGTTATCCCACTACCACCTCTCCCCAAATACTAAGGATCAGGGGGCAGTGACATGTTATGCCAGCCGCTATGATTAGAGGGTGACCAAAGGTCCTTTGTTTCCCTTCCTTGATTGTATGTTAACCTCTTGAAAATGAGACACAGCTGCAGGGAAAAACCAGGTTTCTTACATTTCTGTCACTGGGGCAGAATGAGGGCCAGAAATAGAATAATCTTGAGTTATAGAAGAAAAGTTTATCATTCTAACACACCTGAGACTCTAAAGGCTGCACTAGTTCTTTTAATATTTTTGTCTTCACTAGATGGAAAAGCTTTGAGAGTTCATGTCTAAGTCATCTGTGTAATCACTGAGCCTGACTCAGGACCTGGAACATAGTAGGCAGTCAATATACATGTGTAGATTTTTTACATGTATTTCCTACCTCACTGCTCAGGGGCTCCTGACTTGGGTCAGTGAGAGAATCCTTGAGAAACTTGTTCTCTTTTAGAGAAGGTTGGGCCTATACCTAGATAGGTAGCTAGAAAAAGGAACTGGAGAGGGAAGGACTTGGAGAGAGGGAAGAGAGAGATAGAGATAGAGATAGATAGATAGAGAGAAAGCATGTGAGCTGCTCTTCTCTGAGTATAAGAATTGCAGATTATTATTTAAACACTTCCAACAAGAGCATAATCTGGGTACTTTTCAGTGGATCGGCTCTTGGGTTGGCAAGGAAGAACCTGGCTAAGGCCGAGCCGGCCTCACTCCATTATGTATTCCTTCTCATTGTGTGGGGAGGAAATTATCGTTGGCCATGCATATGACTGTGAACTGGAGCATGCAGTCCTGGCTAATACTAATGCAACGAAGCGATCTGTCCTTTGGCTCTAGCATCCCCTGTCCTAAGTGGAAAAGCTAAGGACAGCCTGGGGAGCCTCAGCTTTCCCCCAGACTTCCCACACTGCTCTCCCTCTAGGTAATGATAGACGTCTGGAGCGTTTCTGTGACTTGTGTTTGTTCTCAGACAGTCTTCCTCGAGACAGACCTTTTTGCTCATAACCCCAGAGATTTATTTAGAATGCTCAGTCTTGCCCCATATCCTACCGTTTTTGGTTTTTGTAAGCTGGCCAATTTGTTTAAAATTTATTACCTTCCCTAACCTTAATTTGGCATCACTTGCGTTTTCTATTGCACAGAAGTCATGCAACATATAAAGAATGTATTTTTAAAATAATAGGGTCCAGGCTATGGACAATGTCCATAAACCCACATTTCACTTAAGCAAGTTGCCAGAACTCCTTCTCAATGAGAGATAGTTTAATGAGCAAGATATCTAATTACTCAATGGCAACATAGGTATGTGACAGGCAGCGGTCCACATGTAACTGAGGTAATTTGGTAGTTCCCATGCTGCACAAGTTCTCACCAACTCTCATAGGCCGAGTTCTATGGCTGAACATCCAACCTGACCCCACCTGTGGCGGACGCTGCTGCTGCCTTAACCCAGGTCCACTTTACTAGGCTAGTTGCCGGGGTTGGCCATTGATGGTTCTCAGCTCCTCCCGCTCCAGAAAATTGTCCCAGGTGGAATAGGACCAACTTCCACTGGGACTTTATGCCTCCACCCACCCATTCTGCATCCCATGATTGACTGACATGGAGAGTGGATCCTCACATAAGCAGGGACCAACTCTGTGGTGCACCTCATGGCCCAGAGCTCCAGCTGAGACCATGTTCTCGCTCAGCTTCTTCTCTAGCCCCACCCTGCTTCCTTCACTCCCTTTCTATAAACCATGTGAAGGCAAGATACTAGCTCAGGATCTGTCTTTAGGGTGTGTGACCCAAGACATCACTCATGCACTTTCCACAAGTGTAACCTGAAGGTTAGGTGGTGAAGCAAATTAATCAAAAGGGGACAAAAAGAAATGATGAAGGATTGGGGAAATACTTCTTCATTTCCACCTCTTATTTCAATTCAATTCCTCAGCCATTATTTGAGCAACCAACCCCTCACTGTTGGACAGTTTAGTTATTTTCAGTACCTAGCCTTATAAATAATGCTGCAGCAAGTACTCTTAAACATAAATCTTCAATTGCATCTCAACTCTGATTTTTTATTTTTATATAAATTATTTTATATAAATTTAAATAAGGGGAATTATCAAGGCATGAAAGGTATAAGTAGTTTTCAAACTCCTGATACATAATGTCAGATTTCTCCAGAAATGGGATAATCACTCACTCTGTTATCCTTGATATAAAGGTGGCCCATTTTATAAATCTGCTATCATTATTAGTTTTAAGAAAAGTTTGTCACTTCCAGAGTAAGATAGTTTCTAGGTTTAATTTAATTTTCTTTGAGTACTAATGAGGTTGGCTATTTTCTTTTTATGGTTATTAGCAATTTTAATTACTTTTCTTGTCAATTGTCTGTACATGTCCTTGCTGATTATTCTGAAGGACTATTTTTCTTCTATTTGTCCTTAATAGTAATAGCTCATTTTAACAAACTCTCGCAATGTGCAGGTCATGGAGCTAAGTGTCTTGCATATATTATTTTGAATCATTTCAGTGTAATCATTACTTACATAATTTTCATGTATTTTGCTTAATTATGATCTGGTCAATGCTAGTTCACATGGCTCCTTAAAACAAGTGAGGAATTGTGCCCACTATCTCAGGTGGGAAAATACAGCCACACTCAGGGGTTATGACTTGGTAAGTGGAAAGGGAGCTGGATTTTAGTTTTCCATTGTTCCTTCTGCTGTGCTCTCTGGTGCAATGATCAGCCCATACAACTGTACATGTTGTTCTTAAGTCTCAGAATAACTCTCTGTAGTAGGAATTACTTGGTCTATTTTGTAGGTAAGAAAATTGAGGCTAAGGCAATTTTTAAATTGGCTTGTCCAAGGTCATACATCTATACAGTAAGCAAGGATTTGAGTACAAATCTGGGTGATACCAAAACCAGAACTTCTAGTCATGGTGCCATGCTGCCTTTGTGTAGCATGCCTTACCCTAGGCTAAAGTGACCAGATTTTAACATTGGTAAAGCGGGACACCATTGACCGGGGAGGTGTGGGGGGGTCTTTTTTTTTATTACATAAAATATTGCAAAGAGTAGTACATATGTCTCTTTCCAAAAATAGGGACCTCTTTAAAATGCTGCAGGATGCAGGACAAATTCTTAAAAATCGGGACTGCCGCGCCAAAAGCGGGACGTCTGGTCACCTTACTCTAGGCAGAAATACATTTTAAAAACTATTTTGTCTTTTAGCTTAATTTTTGATGTACAGAAGATTTAAATGTTTATGTATTCAAATTAATCTATCTCTTCTTTTTTGTTTAAAAAAATTTTTGTTTTGGTTTTATGTTTGGAAAGATGATATTTTAGGTTTATGTTTTTAACTGGCTACCCCAAATTAGGAGCTATTTCAGCTAAAAATATTCAACATGGTATTTCAAAGTCAGTGTAACATCAACACTAATAAAAGAGAAAGATACAAATTGACCATACCTTTGTGATGCCCACCAGCCAATCAGGAGTGAGTATGCAAATTAACACAATAAAGATGGTGGGATAATTTGCATATGCAGGCGCCATGCGGCTGGGGGTGGGGTGGGATGCAGGTGATCCACACCGTCATAGCTGCTCCAGGCCTCCAGGTACTCTGGGCCAGAGCAAAGGCAGAAAGGCGGCTCCAGGCTGGAGCGAAGGCAGTGCTGGCAGCCAGGGGAAGGAAGGCTCATTCTTGCATGAATCTTCATGCATCGGGCGTCTAGTTGCTCAATATTTCTACAGGTTTCCTTTAGAGAATTGTACAGTTGGTCCTACTAGTACATCTTTTTTAGAAGTCACATTCTAATGCATCAACTTACAAACATTTTTTCATATGCTTGCATAGGTGTCATGCTAGGGAGTAAAGCAGCTTCCCTTAACACATTGTACTTTAGAGTCAACAAGGTTTAACACAGGAAAGAGGAGCTCTGTGAAGATCGGAGTCCCAAGTTTAGACGTGTTTTTGAGGATCTCGTCTGCTGTGTACCAATCACACCTGATGATGATTTTGAGAATGTTCTTCCTTCCAACTCCAACCTAAGCATTCTGAGTTCTAGCTTAAGAGCAATGAGGATGACAAGATGGAGTAATAAAAGGCTAATTTCCATAAACATAAAAAAAGAGCAATGAGGACCCATGGATACATTTTCAGCAAAGAACTTATACAATTTGCTATTTCAGCTTGTCACCACAAATCACAATGCCCTCCAGGGATGACTTTTTCTTCTCTCCACAGGTACATTAATATACTCAAACATTGTAAGAACAATCATGCTATATTCACTTAGCAGGAGGCACACAGAAGTGATGGCCAGCAAATATTTGTGGAGCGTTCACTATGTGTCAGCTACTATATCAAGGGCTAAACATATCTCATTTGATACTCATAACACCCCAGGCAGCTGAGCCTGCTTCATCTTAATCTGTACTGATGAGAAAACGAAGGCAGAGGCCATGACTACATCATTAGGAAGTGGCAGATCTGGGATTTGAACTAAGGAAGCCTAATTTTGCACCATGCCCTTAGGCAATATGCTGTCCTGTGCTGTGGACATTAGCCCATTACATTCTAATCAGAATTTCAGAAGGTTTTTCAGACAGATTGGTTTTCCCTGAAACACAGTCCCAAAAAGATTCGGACCAGAGACACAAATGGGCAAAGTCAAGGCCTCATTTTGGGGCTCAGTCACCATGTAGAACCCGTTGTGACCTTCATATAGCTTTCTAGGTGTTTTTTAATTTTTTTATTTTTTATTGATTTTTTTACAGAGAGAAAGGGAGAGGGATAGAGAGTTAGAAACATCGATGAGAGAGAAACATCGATCAGCTGCCTCCTGCACACCCCTTACTGGGGATGTGCCCGCAACCAAGGTACATGCCCTTGACCGGAATCGAACCTGGGACCTTGAGTCCGCAGGCCGACGCTCTATCCACTGAGCCAAACCGGTTAGGGCTCTTTCTAGGTTTTAATGAAATATTTTCTGAAATGGGCCCAGACTCCCAGCCGTGTGTGTGTGTGTGTGTGTGTGTGTGTGTGTGTGTGTGTGTTTGCCAAATAAAAAACCCTACAAAGAACCCGTATCCTTCACTTTGGGTTTCCGTTGTTGATTTTCTCCTCCTTCACTTCTGATTCCTCCTCCTTCCCTGATCACATTCCTGACTCTCCCGCAGGGTCTCACTGCCTCTTTTTTCTTTTCTTTTTTTGTGAGCATAAGGCAAAGATAAAATCAAGACAGAAAGGAAAAGTCTGCTACTGTCTACTACAGGAACCGTGTTAAATACGCCTCCTATAAAAGCGAAAACTGACACAGAGCCTTCCTGCCAGGATCCCCAGGGTGCCTGCAGCCACATCACCAGGGCGTCCAGGAGCCAGGTCCATTACAGGAGCTGTGATGGGGCCCACTTTGGAGAGGGCTGCTTGCTCTGACCTTATTTCTAGTCGTCTGGCCCCTCAAGCTGCTGGGCTTCTATCCATATTGTACTCTCTACCTGGAGCCTTCCTCTTACCCCCTCTGTTTTAGGACTTGCATTTACTAGTCTCCTTATTGCCAAGCACCTGACAGTCACTCTCTACAATCTATGCAAAGGAATTTTTTATTGAGATGTAATTGGCGTACATTATGTTAGTTTCAGGTGGACAATGTAATGATTTGATATGTGAACACATTGTGAAAGGATCACCACAGTAAATCTAGTTAACATCTGTCACATAGTTACACGTAGTTATAGAATGTTTTTCCTGTGATGAAAGTGTTTAAGATTTATTTTCTTAGTAACTTTCAAGTATGTCATGCGGTATTATTAACTGTAGTCCCCATGGGTACATTACACCCCTATGACTCATTTATTTTATAACTGGAAGTTTGTAACTTTTGACTCCCTTCACTCATTTCACCCAATCCCCACTCTTGGTCACTAATCTGTTCTCTGTATCTTTGAACTTGTGTTGTTTTTTTAAAAAAAATTGATTTTAGGTTCCACATGTAAGAGAGATTGTGCAGTATTTCTATTTATCTGTTTGGCTTATTTCACTTAGCACAATGCCCTCATGTTGTTGCAAGTGGCAAAAGTTTATTTCTTTATGGCTGAATAATACTTTGTTGTGTGGTGTGTGTGTGTGTGTGTGTGTGTGTGACATTTCCTTTATTCATTCATCTGCTAGTGGATGCTTAGGTTGTTTTCATATCTTGGCTGTTCTGAATAATGCTGCAGTGAACAGGGGGTGCAGATATCTTTTTGAGTTAGTGGGTTTTTTTCTTCAAATAAATACTCAGAATTGGAATTGCTGGATCATATGGTAGTTCTATTTTTAATCTTTTTGAGGAATTTCTATACTGTTTTTTATACTAGTTACATTGACTTACATTCCCACCAACAATGCACAAGGATTCCCTTTTCTATACATCCTTGCCAGCTCTTGTTATTTCTTATATTTTTAACAGCCTGGAAAGCCTGTTTAATAATGATGACATCACACTTGAGTTTTGGAATATTAACTCTGGCTGCCAAGTGGAGAGCATTGCAAATCTGTCAACTTCTTGCCATCTCCATGGCTACCACCCAATTCTAAGCCACAAGCACATCTTGCCTGCACTACTATATAGCCTTCCAACCAATCTCCCCACCTAAAGTCTCCTCATGATAGAAAGGGTCATCTTCTCAAAACTTAACTGAATTGTATTGTACAAAGGCTCCTCAATATAAGTAAGATTAAACTCAAACTCTTTCTGTGACTCTTTCGGTGACAAAGCTCGACACCACCTGGCTCGAGCGTCGCACTTAGACATTGCCTGGAATATCCTCTTTCTGACCTTTCTCATAAGACTGTAACTTACTGGAGGGCAGGGGCCATGGCTGTTTGGTCCACCACTGTCAGTGATTCCATGTCTAACCTCATGCTTGGCATTAGCAGATGTTTTAGTAAGCGTTTCTTAAGCTAAATTCAAATGAGATGAAACCGAACTTGGACAACTAAGGATTTCTGATCTGCCTATCTCAAAGATTAATGGCCTCCATTTATATGCAGAGGCAGTGACTACTTCTCAGCCTGCTGCGTTTTCCTCCTTTCTTTATTTTATCCATCTGAACGGACCCCTAGGCTTTACTTCTGGGTTCTCGGGCTCTTCATTCTACAGTCTGGTTTGCATGACAGTTTCTGCTCTTGCTTTCCACGTTTGGTGGAGCCTTGCCTGGTCTGCCTAAGGATGATCAGCACCATAACATCTGTTTCCGGCAATATACTGCATCTTAATTGCATCTTAAAAGCAGAGGCATCCTGTACTGAGTTACCTTTGGGGGATTTGGTGTGGAGTACTATCGATTGATTTATAATTCATACTCTACTCAGTTCTGGAAAAAAAAAAATACCTTGAAGCTGCTGGTGAACAGTGCAAGTGTATTTTAGAGAAGAAACAGTTCTGGTCCTTGATTTTAATTCTTGGTTGTCTCTAACTGTGTGACTTTGGTCTTCCTCATCTGTAAATAGGAGACTGAGTATGTCTGCGTGGGTGGTGGGTGAGTAGATATATATTTATGAGGTAATGTCCATAGTTCGCTCTTGCACAACATTCTATGATGCTGTGAGTATGGATGTGTCAGAAACTTTATTTGATATGCACAATTACAAGGCAGAAATGACAGAAATGAACTGTGGAAACCCAGGAGGAGAGCCCACTTAGGAAAAGTAACCTTTTTTTTTTTCATCTATTCTGCACTGTGGCATGTTTGTATTGATTGACATAATGCTTCAATAACCCACTAAATGCTGGCATCAATTGTATTGCTAGCACATGTCAGACCTGGAAGCCCTTGAATATGATCTGACTTTATTATTTTCTTCTCTGCTTTTATTTTTAATAATGACGTCACCCCCCAGATAGATAAAGACATTTTAATAACTCTCTTCAGCAAAAATGTGTTCTGGCACCTGTATCATTGCTGACAGCCAAGAGCATCCATACCATTTTCAGAGATCATGTAGCGAGAAAGCCAACTTAGCTTCTAAAGCAAAGTTATGGGTATAATTTTCCTCAATTGCAGTCTAGTCTCATTTGATTTGTGCCCAAGGGTACTTCAATTGGATTGATTTCCACCAGTTGGAATATCTTATTACAGCTGGAAGCCTGAAATGGAGCTCACTTCACTGATACTATTAGAAACCAATGTATTTGGTGTACAGAGTGATCCAGGAGTCTGTCTCCAGATTTGGGATGAGTAGGAGGATTGGGTGGGTAGACATCAACCTGAAATTGTATGGTATGTTACTTCAGTAAAAGAAATCTCCAGGTGCAATCATAGCCTTTCCCTTTTGAGGGTAATTCACATAATTTTCTTAATTCTTATGACTGGAAAAAAGCAATGATGGGAAAAAGAACTGACATGAGCATTTGTCTATAGGAAATTCCTATAATTATGTATGTTAATTAGTCAGCATTCTGCCTTCTTTCTATTTTTAGCCAAAGACCAGCATCTTCACAAACATCTTTTCCACAAATTCTTCCTCACAAACATTTTTTTCCACAAATTCCTGTGTGTTCTTTTTGCCAAAAATTGCAAAGTCCATTTTAATCCACAGTTTAATAAAAATGAATCTCCAACACTGTTCCCAAGCCCCTTGCATCTCAGACAAGCACACGGGTCATACATCAAATCCAGACGGTCCCTTAGCACTAGGCTGCTGGCACCATTCCATGGGAAAGTGAATGACCAATTGAGCTCCTCTAAACTGGCTTCTGCTGGATGCTCCTTTCCATCCTTATTATTTTATAATAGATAAAACGTATGCCAAAATAAATTTGTATTCATGAATCTTTCATCACTTGTCAGGATTATTTTCTTGTTCATCTGAAGCTGTATAAATTCATCCAGAACATTAAGTTCTTAAAGATAGTTTTGTTCCCTTGAATCCACTATAAAGGATTTGCAAAAGAAAAAAAAATAGAACTATGGTACAGAACTGAAACAATTGATGAACATATAGAGCCATGCAAGGTATATATTTTAGGAAATAGTTTTCAAAGAGGAATCCATCACGCCAGAGCCGTGAAGTGTATGTTCTATCACAGAAATTCTAGACTATAAAAATCAAGATGGTTATTTTTTTCTCCTTTAAAAAAATATTCCATTTAGGATATAAGACCACAAGCACTTTTCTTAATAGTGCTATCTGGTGATAAAACTAGCACAATAAAAAAGCCTACCCAACTTGTTACTTGTGGCAGTGTACATATAGAGACAGGCAGATGGAAAAAAAACTATTTTCTCAAATCCTATGTCAAGATAATTTACAATTTTTATATGGGTGGAGAAGAGGACTAGGAGAGATGACAGAATTTGTGTATTGGTCAGTATGGATTAAGTTATACTGTGGTAACCAAGAACTCAACATCTCAGTAACTTGTAACAGCCAACTTCTTTCCGTGTGTTCTATATGACCATGGGTTGTCTGTGAGGGTGTTTCTGGATGAGATTCAGATTTCAATCAGTAGACTGAGTAAAGAGATCCATATTCCCTAATGGAAGTTGACATCATCCAATCCATTGGGGGCCCAAATGGAATAAAAAGGTAAAAGAGGGGCAAATTCTCTTGGAGTTGGGATACCCATCTTCTCCTGCCCATCAGAGCTCCTGGTTCTCAGGTCTTTGATGGATTGGGTGCTACACCACTGGCTTTGCTTGTTCTAAGACCTTTGGAATCTGAATAAATTATATCCATTCATGCATTCATCTATCATCTAGCCTATTGGTTTTTTTTCTCTGGAGAACCATGACTAATACAGAAGGTGATTCTAGGAATCACATGTACAGACTTGGAAAAGTGGGACATGCAGAAGAGAAAAAGTAGTAAAGAGTTAATGAGCCAACTGGAGCTTAACCCTGTTGGGAACCTTTCAAGAAACTGTGTGGGACTCATTTAAAAATTATTCCCCTGGAGGACATGGAAACTGAATATTTAGTCATTGAGTATCTATCACAATAACTAACAATGCCTATTACAGTGAGTAATAACCAAATCAGTTGAGAGTTATTACTTCTAGGACATTAATTTCTTCACTCTTCTGGGTTGTACTTGATGCAGCTGAGCAAGTTTCCAGGGAACCTCAGATGGAGAAGTCAAAGGGTGCTTGAATTCAAAGGGTGGGAAGCTCAGCCTACTGGAAACTCTGTACCCCAGCTGTGGTGGACTTAGAGGTTGGCAGAGGGGGCCTTGACAGCATCTGCGAAGACATTTGTAGAGAAACAGGAGCAGGAATTGAAAAGACACAGAAACGCATGAAGTAGAAATTGCCATAAGTGAACAGGAAGTATCAAGAAGCTAGTGCTGGGAGCAAGAAGATGCTGTGAAATAGAAGAAGACATAAAGTAGAGAATATATATATATATATATATATATATATATATATATATATATATATTCACATACAGGATGGGGAAAAAGTAGGCTTACAGTTGTTTGCATGGAAAATGGAACAATAATTAAGAAATAATAGAAATAATAATACTCTGTTTTGAGTAGCTAGTTTGAAGACCACAGAAAGTTTCGTTTCACAGTGGTGTTTATTTAGCAGGGGTGGGACTTGCTCAGGAACCCTAAAGGGATTGCCTTGGAGATGAATGTAACGACAATATTCTTTCTTGGCAACTAGTACAACATCATACCATAAAATATCGCAAACTTCCCTGTCTATTCTCTCCTCTTTCAAAATACACCTGGGCAGTGTTCCAATCCCATGGTACTTACCTAAGGTGTTCAAGGTCAGGTTTGTGGGAGCGGAGATGGGCTTACTGGCTTTTTCTTGGAGAACCTCTGAAGATACTGCTGTTGCAGTTTGGGCTCTGGGGGAAGCAATGACTGAGCTAAAGTTAGGAGTGAAAAAAGTATATTGGGGAGTTATACCTGTGAAAGAAAAAACTATGAATGAAGTAGCATAGGATTTGTAGTGGAAGTCATCAGACGATGATGCAGAGGATAAAGCTTTTGCCAGCCTAGTGGAGAACTCCAGAACAAAGATGACCCCAACATTCTGTGTGTGTGTGTGTGTATGTGTGTGTGTGTATAGGGGGGGGTCCTGTTTTAGGTGGCAATGGCTCAATCCTATAAGACTATTTTGCTCAGTTATTGCCTCGGGGTGCATCCCTGTGTCTGCCACATTGATTGACAAAGGAAAAACTGGATAATGTAGAAACTTCAAGACCTGTGGTGAGCTTCGGAGGGAGAAATCTTTCGTGTTCATAAATGTTTATTCGGAGTCTGCTTTGTGCTGGATGCTTTTACCAAGCAGTGTTTGCTGACACTTTGAGCAAAGGAAGGGAAAGAAAAAAGAGATCACTTTTTCTGTTGCTCTTTTCCCACTCCTTGTTGTCTATTTTTTGGTTGTCTTGCTTGGCAGACTGTTTAAATGCTGCTTATCTGTCAAGGCTCCGATCAGAATTGTCATGGTGACAAAAATATTTAAAATTGGATTCTCCTGGAAAATCAGAGATTTATGTGAAAGCCTGTGGCCTCGAATCACCAGCGCCGCCCAACCTCGTGGATTTTCTGTAGGTAGAAATTGCTTTGTTTTTGTTTGGTCTGACCAGCACCTTAACTATTTTATGTTTCCTGACACAATTAGCCTTCATCACTGGGGCAAGGGATGACCTTAATGCTCCCATTACATCTCGGTGGATTTATCTGGATCAAGTCTTTACATTTTTAAGAACAAATTCCCTGTTCTATCTTGACACATATTGACATCTATCTTTCCTCTCTTCATAATAAAGATTCAGAGAGGAATTTTGTCTTTAATGCTTTGTGTGATTTTTAAAAATTCCTTCTCTAAACCTTTTCTTCTGCACCATTCTCCTTGATGCCCTCACTCCCCCCCCCACAACCCCCCTTTTCAATGGCTGCAAGAATCTCTCTGGTCCCACATGCTCACTTGCTCTCTAAGAATCTTGCTGCTCCCTTGTGAAGAAGTGGAGCCGAATTCCATTCCCTTCACATCTCAGTGGGCTTGTAATTGCTGCTATCCATAGGCGGCAGCAGAAGTGATGCTTTGTGACCTCGAGGCTGCATTAGATAAGTCCATGCAGCTTCATGGTTCTCTTGGGACACTTATACTTGGAACCCAGCCACCATGCTGTGAGGGAGCCCAAGCATCCCACGGAGAAGCTGATGTGGAAAGGAGCTGAGGCCTTAACTGTCAGCCCTGGTAGATCTCTCAGCACCTTTCCAAGCTGCCAATCATAGAAATGAGCTGCCTTAAAAGGAATCCTTTGGGCCATAGTCAGACTGATCAGGCTGAAGCCACGTGAATCAGACATGGGCCTTCCTCACTGAATCCTACACAAATTACAGACGTGGAGGCAAAGCAAATGGTAGTTGCTCTTTGAAGTCACTGTGTTTTCAAATGATTTGCTACACAGAAATAGTAGAATACTAGAACCTTCACTTTGTGACCTTAAATGTGATATATTTCTGCCCTTTTAGTGACTGCTACAGTGGGTTAATTTCATTATATTGCACTGTGTAGTGATCTCAAGGGAAGATGACAAGCAAGTTAATTTTTAAATGATTGCAATGTGGACTTTCCAGAAATGCTTTTTCATAGTGGAAGTAGCTGAGGAGTCACATTCTCTTTTATTCTTCCATTGATGGTTCAGGAGTCTGTAATGTTCCTCTGGTTTCTTTCTTTTTTTTTCTTTTCTTTTTTTTTTTTTTTTTTTTTTTTTTTTTTTTTTTTTTTTTTTTTTTTTTTTTTTTTTTTTTTTTTTTTTTTTTGGTCATTTTCATTGATGGCTGCATCTTCACAACAAGTTTTGGGAGATTTACATGATTATGATGAGAACCAGTGTAATCTTTCATGATGCTGTTTTTCTAAGGACCTCTAAAAGTAAGAATTCATATTTTTAAAATCTGCCCTAGATTTCTGCAAAGCTCTGACTTTTGGGAATACTCTCTTCTTTCACTTTACTTACCCCAGGATTTTCCAAACTATATTCTGTGGAGCCCTGTTCCCTTGAACATGAACAGGTTTTCTGCAGATAGGTGAATTAGTTTGGGAAATACCGCATACTTTATTATTCTCTTAGAGATTGATGATGCTCATTAGCATCTAAGAGTCATGCAGTAAAGAGGCTGGTTTCAATTATTTAATCATTCACACAGTATTTATTGAGCACCTCTCTGATTCAGACTTTGTGCAGGTGCTGGGTGTATAGCAGTGAACAGATGTACATGGTCCTCCCCCGAACAATCTGGTAGGGAAGACAACTAATTTATAATCACAAATTGCAATGTCTACTATGAAGGAAAAGAACTATTGGACACGAAGAGAATGGTTGGCGATTTACATTAGAGTGAGTGACAGGAAAAGTATCTCTGAGAAAATGATGTTTCATCTGATACTTGACAGAAGAGTTGGTGTTGGCCAGTTGAAGAGTTTTCTAGGCAGAAAAAGGAGCACACGCAAAGGCCATGAGGCAAAAAAGACATTGGCAATGAGAAAAGGCCAATGTGAGGAAAGGAGAGCATTGGATGAGTGAGATCAGCCTTTTGCAAATGGCAGTAGACAGGTGCCAGGGAGGCCTGCCTGAAAGGGAGGAAGCCAAGAGCCCAGTGATCACATGTTTGTAACAGCACAGAATGGCAGAGAGGCTGGTAAGACCACATCAAACTTTAACGTGCACACACGTGAGATTCTGATTCAGGAGGCCTGGGGTGAGACCTGAGATTCTGGAATTCTACGAAAACTCCCAGCTTATGCCTGTGCTACAGGTCCCAGGACTAAAATATGAGAAGTAAGGGTATAAGCTACCCCCGTGAGCCCAACTTCTTCAATTATTCCTTCTCTCTGAGGTCTTGGGCACCTAGTGGAGATAGTAGACTCTACACTTTGCAGCTAGGATAATGGGATTCACAGGGTGGCATTGTAAGGAAACTTTCTTGGACATTTTCTTGGGACAAATACCTTGGGCAAATACTAGGATGTCTGGTCAACTTAGGACAATGAAAAGGCCGGCTCATAGTGCACCCATGATGAATATTCCTAAAAGGTAGGGTGGAGTGGGGACCTATTTCTGCAGTTAGTCTTTAGCAGGTCTAGTCCCTACACTACTGACATGGATGGTTTTCCTTTCCCTGTCTGTTAAATCTTTTTTTTTTTAATTGATTTTTTAGAAAGAGAGGAGGGAGAAGGAGAGAGAGATAGAAACATTGATGAGAGAGAAACTTCATCTATTGGCTGCCTTCCTGGGGATTGAGCCCCAAACCTGGGAAATGTGCCCTGACCAGGAATTGCAACAGCAACCTCTTAGTACATGGGTCGACACTCAACCACTGAGCTCCACCAGCCAGGCTGTTAAATCTTTTCTTTCTTCAGTTTTAAACTCAACTCCTACAGGAAACATGTTCAGACAAAGTGGGATGAGGTGTGGACTCCTGTTCTAATGTGGCTCACATGAGGTCCATCTACCTGTGTTTTGACTTATTTTTAATTGTTCGAGGTCCAGGTGTTTTGGAATGCAGCAGCCCACCTTCACTAGATGAGGCAGAATGTATATCACCTTTCTGATGTTTGAGAACTGAGCTTAAAGAAGCTGAGTATCAAAAGTCACAGAGTGAGTTTAGAGAAGCTTGGGACAGAGAACTATCTATGCCAAGGTCTTGCTAATTGAGTTATTGCGTTTCTCATAGTTTCCCAAACTCCATGTACATTCAAAGGCATCTATTGACTGGTTGTAAATATCCTGAGGCAGTTTTCCCAACTAAAATGGGAATACCAGTAAGGATATGTGAGATTATTTGGGAAGGCATACAGATGAACAGATTTTATTTTAGGGGTTACTTATTTATTTTAATGACTACTAGAAGAAAGCCCTAACATATGAAACCTATGACTCAATCTATCCTATTTCTTAGTATAAGGCCAAGTTAAAAAAAAAAAAGAATGATATCAAGTCAACTTTTCTTTTATGTTCTTAATATGACATCTTACTTTTTCACTCAAAAAAGAAAAGTTGCTTAATATAAGGCCACAGAGTAAGACCAAGGTTCAAATCCTTGTTTGGTTATTTGGCAACATTTAGCAGGAGACTTTTATATCTGGTTACTCTTTTGTTAAATTTTTTATTTTCCAATTATACTTAACATCAATATTATATTAGTTTCAGGTTTATAACATTTTGATTAGGCATTTTTATAACTTACAAAGTGATCACCCTGGTAAGTCTAGTACCCATCTGACACCATATACAATTATTACAATGTTATTGGCTATATTCCCTATGCTGTGTTTTGCATCCTTGAGACTATTTTTACCACCGGGAATTTGTACTTCTTAAGCCCTCCACCATTTTTCACCTACCCACCCACCTCACACCCCTTCCATTTGACTACCATCAATCTGTTCTCTGTATCTGTGGGTTTATTTCTGTTTTGTTTGTTCACTTATATTGCTTTGATATAAAGTTAACTGAAGGAAACATCTAATTAATAAAAGAGTAATATGCAAATTAACCCTCATTCCATTACACCTAAGCCTCACCCACCAGACAAGCCATGCCCACCAGCCAATCAGAGTGGCAATATGCAAATTAACCCAGCCAAGATGGCGGCCGGCAGCAATGAAACTGAAGCAACGAGGAGGCTTCCTTGCCTGGCTAGGCGGCTATGGCTTCCACTCAAGGCAACAAAGTTTCAATTATAGAAGATAAATAAACCCCAGAAACCTGCTTCCAGCCAGCCTCGCTGGGACCTTGGGTCAATGGGAGCTGTGGCCAGCCTGAAAACGGCCCTCAGACCCTCACCCAGGCTGGCCACACCCCCATGGGGTGAGAGTCCCTAACTGGGGGGCTTGGCCAGCCTGCAAATAGCCCTCAGCCCCTCACCCAGGCTGGCCAGGCATACCAGCAGGTGGATATCCCCGAGGGGTCCTAGATTGTGAGAGGGCACAGACCAGGCTGCAGGAACCCCCCCAAGTGCACAAATTTTTGTGCATCGGGCCCCTAGTAATAAATAATAGTACAGGCTGTGAGAAAATAATCATGAAGGTCTAAGGAATTCAGTACTACCAATTTAAAGTGTTATCCTACTCAAGAGAACTGTTCTTTGATGGAGCATATTTATTTATTTAACATACATCTATTAAGATGAATGTGCTATGACTTTTGCCCCTGAGGAGCTAACAAGAAAAACAAACTCACAAACAAATAATGACAATACAAAAAAACCAACTGACATGTACTATGGACTGGTCATGTGTAAGTGCTTTGCATGTAAATTATCTCATTCATTTTCCTAAGAAAGCCCAAAAGTAGATTTGACTTTTATGTCCATTTCACAGATGTGGAAACAAAGTAAAAGAAAGATGAAATAACTTGGTTTAGGCCACCGACTTGGAAATAGCAGAGCCAGGATTTGAACCCACATAGCACAATTTTAGAGCCATGCAGGTATCCTAGTAGCAATGTATACACTGGACCATGAGAGAACAGCAAAGGTTCATTTGGAAAAGGAGTGAGTTCAGAGAATTCTCTGTAGTGAGGACAGTAGTTGTGAAGGCACGAATACCGGCTAATGTGGGTTGAGTTTGGGGAAAGGTATAAGTAAGTCAGTGTGTTGTGGAGTTTTGGAGGGACATAGGGATTCCTGGAGAATAAGTTTATGATTTTAAGTCCTGCTGTGGTGAGAAGACCCAGTTTGACAAGTATCTTTGGTTAGGTTTTCCTAAAGCAGGCCCTGAGCTGTGGGTCTGGGTGCTGAGTGATATCTTAAGAAAATGATCCAAGGAGCATCCAGCAAGGGGGTGAGGATGAAAACCAAAGGAGGAGAAAAGGTCGTGTAATTGTGTGATATCCAAGTTCAAGCTGATTTTGCAGGTAGAGGACTAGTTAGTCTATATTCTGCTCTGTGAGCTTCTATCCTGGACTGGGTGTACGGTCACAGAGGTAAATCTGCTTTCTCCTACTTGGCCTGAGTTTCCATGTGCTTCTTATAATATGTACCTCTTACTACACCGAGTGTGTTTTTTGGTGATTGGAGGAATGTATTGTTTCTTACAACATGATTTCTAATACAAGCCAACTGCTTCATCTGGCACTTATTCCAAAAAATACTAGTCACTGGTTCCATTGCTGGAGGAACACCTGCTTCTGATGAGCTTGGTGAGGGGTACCAGTGTGTTGGTATAAATATTGCTATCAAGATGCAAGAGAGCCCAGCAGGTATGGCTCAGGGGTTGAGCATTGACCTTTAAATTAGGAGGCCACGGTTTGATTCTCGGTCAGGGCATATGCCCGGGTTGTGGGCTTGATCCCCAGAAGGGGATGTGTAGGAGGCAGCCTATCAATGATTCTCTCTCATCGTTGATGTTTCTGTCTCTCCCTCTCCCTTCCTCTCAGAAATCAATAAAAAATATATTTTTTAAAAAGATGCAATAGAAAAAAATTTCTGTCCTTTATGGGCAATTTGATGCATTTTCAAAGATAATTTTGACTTTGTGATTTTTTTATCTTATAGAGAGAATAAGTATAGCCAAAGCAGTTATTCCAATGTAGTCAAATGAGCCATTCACTGCACAGCCATTTATTGAGCTTCTGTGATGTGCTAGACATGGTCTCCTTCTTACCCCAACACCTACCTCATAGATCATCAGGATCACCAGCTCATGGATGGAATCATACTCAGCCCTGCTTTACTTGTTCATTTGTTCCTGTGCTCCCTGTCCTTCCTCCTCAGAACTTCTCTTCAATCAAAACTTGGCTTATTCTATCCCATTGCCTCCAAACTCTGCTTCCTTCTTGCTGCACAGTGGCTGGCCATTTTGATGAAGAAGTTGGTCCTATGGATGTTAATCAATGAATCTCTAAGTTAAGGTTTGTGTGGGGAGCGCATGCCTGGACAGACAGAGCTCCATTTTCAAAGAATAGACTTTGAAAGCAAGAATGAAGTGGTTGACTATATGGTTACAGAATTACCCCTGGAATGAGATGATAGGGATCATACATCTAGGACTTACTGTTAAATGCTGGTTGGTGCCCATATGCAATATTGTAAAGGTCTTCTTGGCAATCAAACCTCGTTATTATAGCAACTCTTTCTCTAGATTTGGCCTTCGTATGTTTTCCTTGAACTTTCTGCCAATTCTTCCTCAAAATGTGGCATTGCAGACAGGGAGCTGCTTGGAAAAAGATCCTTTGCCTTTGAAGCCTATTTATCTTCCAGGCACTAAAATAATAATTCGTGATGTCTTTCATAGAGTTTAAATGAATGAATAAATTTAGCTTTTATGTTATTGTGAAATTTATATTGTCAGCTGTAAAGTGGGATTTTTATAGTTCTGTGGACTTAGGCAAGAGTAGATGTGTATCAAAGCTAATAAAGATTTTGGCTTTTATGTGTTAAAAATGGAAAATTTACAATATACTCACAAGGCAGGAAATGGCATCTTTTAATAGAGATTAAATGAATAAAAGCATCTTTTAACATAACATAAATTTAACATTTTCATTACTTTTCTCCAAACAAGGTGCTGTGATAGCTCACTTGTTACTGTGGTGATGTGAGCTTTGGTTAGTAATTAAACGTGGTTCTGATAACTTTTGTTTCCCAGTAGATTTTTCAAGATTAGCTCCAGCTTTCTATATTCTTATTATCGAATGCATAGTAAGCCTAACACATAACTTTGGGTCTGTCAGCTTCCAAGAGCTGTGATTTGCAAAACAAAAAGGCTTGGTGATATGATCCCTTAAATATGAGGTATGAGAGGGCAAGGAAGGGGCCCAAAGTGTAGGAACACCTACTGTGTGCTGGGCATTCTGATAGATGTTGTCACAACACACTGTATCTGTGGTACTCATTTAGGTTCTATGGAGTTATCTGTATCAACTTAACCCTTTCAGCCCTTTAAGAATGGGGGACAGACCAAATCCTATCAGAGCTAAGCCAGTTACTAGGATAAATCACAAATAATTAAAATATTTCTAGGTTCTTGGTGGTTCCCTTATTTCAAGAACTTTCCAGGACAGGGAATGACCTTGCATTGTTCCCAGGGTTCACTCTAGTGGGACTAGCCTTGGAATAGTTTCTCAGTTATTGTCCAAGTTTCCTGGCTCATTTTAGAGTCACTTCTGGCTCAGGGAAGATGAGGAAAAGCTCTGTTGCAGAAGTTCATGTGAGAGTCATGAACTCCTTTCTAACTATGTTCCAGGGTTACTCAGAGTGGCTTCTGTTTTAGGAAAGCCACTATCAAATCCTGCCTGGGAAACCTTAGACAGTTAGCCTAACCTCTCCATGCAAGTGAAAATTCCGATATCTAACTTGCAGGTGGAGAATGAAATGAGCTTATTTATATGTAAACAGCTGGCAGATTGTATCAGTTATCCATCATCACAATAATGCTTTGTAACAAATGACAGCAAAACCTCAGGGGCATATAATCATAAGCGTTTATTGCACAAGTGTTTGGGTATGCTGGGGGTTGATTAGATGGTTTTGCGGATCTAGGCTGGGTTTGCTCATATGTCTGTGGCTCAGTGGTTCTCAACCTTCTTAATGCCGCAACCCTTTAATACAGATCCTCATGTTGTGGTGACCCCCAACCCATAAAATTATTTTCATTGCTACTTCATAACTGTAATTTTGCTATTGTTATGAATCATAATGTAAATGCAGGATGTATTTAGGCAACCCCTGTGAAAGGTTCGTTCGACTCCCAAAGGGGTCACCACAGGTTGAGAACCGCTGCGTGTGGCTTGTCTAGCTGTCAGCTGGCTGATCTAGGGTGAAACAGCTGGGAACTTCTGCTCTGGTCCACGTATCTCTCATTCTCTGTCAGGCTAACCCAGGCATGTTCCCGTGGCCGTGGCAGAGATATAAAAAAAACCAGGTCTTAGTGTGCAAGCCCATTGCGAGCCTCTGCTTGTGGTATATCTTCTAACATCCCATGAGCCATTGGGAGCACATGAATCGCATGAATGTCAAAGAGTGAGGCAGGTCACAGTGTCCATGGGAGGAGCCCAGAGCAATCTATAGTGCAAAGGGCATAGATCCAAAAGGGGTGGAGAGCTGGGGATGTCTATAATATACCCCAACAGACATAGGGTGATTTTAAAGAACAACTGTCAGATTTTTTGGGTCTTCAGTATCTGACCTTCTTTTCTATGTTTGGGGTATTGCCCACCTTACAGGTCTCAGGCAGAACTCATATCCTCCTAATGAGGTGAAAAGAAATCTCAATACTTTCTTCCCCAGTGTTTTCCATGCATTCTGCGTACAACTCCATCATCTAGTCCCAACTATCCTGATATGCTTGCCTGGAAACCTGAATCTGGAGTTGGGATGCAAAGAAGCATGGAGAAGCTACACAGGAGATGGTGGCAGCGAAGGGAGCCAGGCCCGGTTTCCGGGCAGAAGTGGCGGAGGTGTTAGTGGTGGGTGGTTTCCCGCAGTAGAGTGATTATGTCAATGTTCCCAGTGTGTAACCCTCTGTGTGAGGCCCTTTGTTATGCGGTTTTGCAGTTCCTTTGCTAATGAGGCGAAGTCTGTCTCTTCACTTCTTAAACCAAGGTTGATCTTGTGACTTGCTTTGGCCAATAAGGTCTTGGTGTTGCCAGTTCTAAGCCTAGACCTCAAGAGGCATGTGTGCCTGTGCAATTCCTTTGCTCCTCTGCCCTCACCATGAGAACATGCCGGATCTCAATACGCTGGAGGATGAGAGCTACACAGCAAAGAAATGTCCAAACCTGTAGAGAATTTTTGTACAAGTTAATTTGAACCAAACTGACGACATATGCTGGGGAGAAAGATCTCAAGTTCTCTGGAGAATAACAGTTTTACAGCTTCTTTTATGCATTTGAAATTTAAGGAGGGAACATTAAGGAAGATTGGAGAAATTGAGGTGCATATTGCATTACAGGACAGTTAACAAGATTATGTGCTCTCTTGAGGATCAATACCCCTTTGAGGTGTATTACTTATAGTATTTCAAAGATGTGTTAAACTAGATGCATAAGAACCATGGATAGGGCTGGTGTAAAACCGTTCACTAAAGAAGTTATGGACCTGAGGCATGACTACCCACCACGACCTGCCGAATTAGGACTTATGATAAGACCACCCTGTGAGATTCCTTTCCATAGAACCCCTGTTTTTCATCCACACGAGTCATCCCAGTCACCGAAGCTGAAGCCAGCCTAGAAAAACCAATAGCTGGCCAAGCTGGAGCCTCATGATTGGCCCAGTCAAGACTGCAGTGCTGTCTACCGGCCTCTGAGTGACACCAGGCACACGAGCAACGAACACTTATTATCGTATGTCACCGCGTGTCTGTGATCATTTGCTAGTTAGCATGATTATAAAATTAGCTAACCGATTCTCTGTGTTCAGTGCTAGACTAGTTGAGTGGTGGGATTTCAGATAGTTCTGGCTGCCTACCATCTCTTTGTTCCTGTCCATTTTCAGAGCCTGGTCCTCCAGAATTCTTGGCAGTTATGCAATTTACCCATTATCTTTTCAGCAAGTTTCCATTGTGCTTACATCAGCCAGAGCCAATTTTTGTTTCTCATATTTAAGAACTATCTAGTACCATGCAAGTTCTAGTAGAGTGCTAGTTCTGATAATAGTTCTCCCATTCCTGCCTCATTCGCACGTATCTTCCTGAACTTGTTTCATTTCTGAATTAAACAGCCTCTGATAGTGTCTTCCCAAGAGGCTCCTCCTGGCTAATTGGGAAGTCTCAATTTTCCCTCATATCTATCTTCTCTGGGTGCCAGCGTCTTCTCAGCCTCACTCCTTACTGTCTCCTGCCATTCTCTGAGCAATATAAAAACAACTGCCATTGTTCTTACGTCAGTGATTCATCTGCTGGATGTTTACAGAACTATCGGTGTCCTTCATGTCAACATTGCCTGTTATAGCGAGTGACTACAGATGGTGTTGATTTAACTGATTTTTGAACACCATGTGGGCATTCACTTGATTCAGTTGAGTGGATCAGTCTTTTGATGATTATGAGCTAATTCAGATATTGGGTAGAGACAGAGAGTTCGTGGCCAGTCAAATTTACTTCAAACGAGGTTGCCTGGACCAAGCTGTGTCTCAGGCTTCTCTTGATGGAATCTAAGAAGTCTTTTGGAAGCACTGGCACATTGGAAGGGGTGGGGACCTTGGCATCAAAGGGCTGAGTTTGTATCCTGGCTCTGTGCCTTGGGCAAATAACGTAGCCTCTCCAAGTTCCAGTTTCCTGAGCTCTAAAATGGGGACTCAAGCCAAAGTTCATTGGCCAAAGTTGTTGTGACAATCTAAATTCTGCTCACAACCATGCTTTGTAAGCTATAAAGAACCCTGTAAGAGCAAGGGAGTAATGACAGACATTAACTGTTGGGCTCTTTTGACCCCAGATTCACTCTTTTAGGGAGGTCAGGAGATAAGAGGTCAGTACAAGCCAGGAATCTGGAGTCAGTGTCCAGCTCATTACTGGGCAATACATTGTAAGTCCTAGTCAGGAACCAGTGGCCACAGGCCTGATTATATTTGGCTGCAGACAGGGCATAGGGCAGGGTAATGCGAGCCAACTGGGCTCTCCAATTCTTCTCCAGCAAGAAGGTCAGTAGAGAGTGATGCTAAAGAGTGAGTCCTCTAAGCATAGTATGGAATGAGCTTCAGAGGGGGCTATGTCAGGTAAGAGTTGCTTATGGCCATGAGTAATAAAAGCCTGAAAGAGAGTAGCTTGTTAGATAATAGGAAATATATATTAGTCTTTTCACACAGGTTCTTCACACATCACTTTGTAATCTCATGGATAATAGGAGTGTATTTTGTTTTCATGAGATGACTCTGGGTGGACTTCCTGATGGTTCTGGATGAGGGCTGATCACTAGAAAGACAAAGCCACAGTCAGAAGCTTGGAATTCTCAGCCCCATTCTCTTGAGAATGGAGAAAGGCTGAAAATGGAGTTAGTGATCGATCATGCCTATGTGATGAAGCCTTCATAAAACCTTGAAAGAACAGGTTGTAGAGATCCTCCATGCTGGGGAACACATCCACACCAGGAAGGTGACATCCCTAGCCTCCCAGATACACTGGGACAAGCTCCTACCTCAGGACCCTCCCAATGCTCATTTCATGGATCTCTTCATCTAACTGTTCATCTGTGGTCTCCTTTAGTAAACTGGTAAATATAAATAAGTGTTTCTCTCAGTTTTGTGAGCCACTCTGGCAAATTAATCAAACCCAAGGAGTGGGTCATGGGGACCTCTGATTTGTAGCCAAATTGGACAGAGGTTGTGGTAACCTGGGGTCCTGCTATGTGCAAGTGGCATCTGAAGGGGGGTAATTTGCTGCCTCTGCCGCAGAATTCTTATGCTATGGCCCCCCATTATCATGATGCACAGTCCTCAGAGGGGAAATATAACTTTTAGAAACAGTGTAGTATTATTGGCAAAGAGTCTGGATATGGAGAAAGATAGTCTTGGTCTCAAATTTGCCCTCATCACTTACTAGGTGTATGATTTCCAGATATTTACTCAACTTTAATGAGCCTAAGTTTTTTTATCTGCAAAATAGAGATAATCATGCTATTTTTCTCATGGGGTTCCAGCAGAGCCCTTAGTGCAGTGCGTGGCATTCAGAAAACACTTGAGGAAGGTTTCTATAAAAGTGTATGAAATGGCCTAACTGGTTTGGCTCAGTGGATAGAGCATTGTCTGCTGACTGAAGGGTTCCAGGTTCGATTTTGATCAAGGGCATGTACCTTGGTTGTGGGCACATCCCCAGTAGGGGGTGTGCAGGAGGCAGCTGATTGATGTTTCTCTCTCATCGATGTCTCTAACTCTCTATCCCTCTCCCCTCCTCTCTGTAAAATATCAATAAAAAATATATTTTTAAAAGTGTATGAAATGAATTATTTAGTTGTCAGATGTGAGTCATAGTCTTTTTGTTGTTGTTTTCTTAATCCTCACCTGAGGATATTTTTCCCATCGATTTTTAGAGCGAGTGTAAATGAGGGGGCGGGGAAGGGAGAGAGGAAAAGGAGAGATAGATGATAGATAGATAGATAGATAGATAGATAGATAGATAGAGAAACATTGATGTGAGAGAGACACATTGATTGGTTACCTCCCGCATGTGCCCCAACCAGGCTGGAAATTGAACCTGCAACCCAGGTACATGCCCTTGACCAGGAATCGAACCTGGGACCCTTTGGTGCACAGGCCAATGCTCTAGTCACTGAGCCACACCAGCCAGGGTGAGTCATAGTCTCTTATTGATTCTACAATAGTGAGAATAAGACATGTTTTTAATTGAGATAGAGTACAAGGCCTAAATAATTTATTATCTAACAGCTGGCACCAGAATTCCTAGGAAGGAAACTGTCTTTGTGTTGGAATTTGCCTTGCGAGGGATTGAATGGGGTGAGTCATGAGAAAGAGACAACACAGGTGCTGGTAAAGGAGAATTATGAGAAAGACAACAGAATAGGCAACAGATTGTCTAGCTACAATTCTCTGGCCAAAAAATTCTGGCCCATCATCTGTTTTTGTAGGACCTATGGGTTCATATTCTATTGAGGGGATGGGGCCTGGGAGAGAAACAGGTAAATAAATAATTACAGCAGCCTGGCTGGTGTGGCTCAGTGGTTGAGGGTTGACCTGTGAGCCAGGAGGTCAGGGTTCAATTCCCAGTCAGGGCACATACCCGGATTGTGGGCTCGATCCCCAGTAGGGAGCCTGCAGGAAGCAACAGATCAACAATGTTTCTATCTCTCTAAAAATAAATGAAAACATTTTTTTTTTTTAAAAGGAAAGATCCTCAAAATACATTAAGGTGCAGGTGCAGACCAATGTGAAAGTCTCTGTGTAAAACAGAGGGAAGAACAGAATATACTTATGTATCTGTACATAAAATCTCAGAAAAGATACTTAAGAAATTGTTAACATCACTTGCCTCTGGGGAGGAAACTAGATGTTTACAGGATAGAATAATATATTCTTTTTACTTTTTAAATTACCAATCATGTCAACACATTACCTTTTTATAAAAAATAAATAAAAAGTTTAAACTTTTAAAAGAAATAATTACATTAAATAAATAAAAGCCCGTCTGGAGGTATGTATACGATACTGTTAGGGTGCTAAGGAGATTTGTGCATGAATTATAAGACATCTGATGGGGGAGTTGGTGTCAGATTAGACATCCTTGAATATTCTTAGACTCCTGGGCATCTATTAAAATAAGGGATTCTATTAGAGGAAGCCAGAGTTCCTTTCAAATGCCAGAATTCTGTGATTCAATAATTTTAAGAAACTGAAGTAGAGTTGGAGTAGAGGTTTGTGTATATGTGTGTGGAAATGAAACTTTAAAAATTACATGCTAGGGGTGCTCTCGTTAACCATCCAGTCTTCAAGGAAGACTGTTTAAACATACATGTCTTTATCATGCAAAGGGAGGCAGACCTCTGCTAGCATGTATGCTAACGGCTGGAGTTACAGCCCACTGGCTGCTCAGGTGTGGTTCTGCCTCTTTAAATCAAAGCAAGGCAAGTAAATTTAGTACTCCAAGTGGGAGGCTTCTGAATAATTAAAGATTTTCCCTTTGTTTTCTTGAACACACCAGTTATTTTGTTAGCCTCCTGCTGTGGGAAATAGGCAGCATTGTGACTTTAGCCATTGTTGAAGAGGCTTGAAGGGAAAAAACTTAAAGATTTATTAGGTGATTTCTCTGATTTTTAATAAACCAGGGAAGAAATGTTATGAGCCAAGGAGCAGTACTGGGAACAACAAGCCAAGGCCAGACACAAAAATAACCCCTGGAAAAGATGCTTGCCCGTGGCAAACAGGATGCCATGGGAGCCACCAGCCCCACTCCTTCGTGAGGCTGGGCCTTCCCCCACGGTGGTTCCTAAGCGGAGCCTGGGAGGGTTGCCCTCTTGACCAATGCCAGAACCAGGCCCAGTCCACCCACCCTGCACGCTCTGCCTAATTCACAGGAGTTCCGCTGCAGCTGGAGTTCTAGGGACCACAACCTGTTCTGGCTCTGGTACAGACTTCTAGGATATTGAGAGGTTAAATAGTTACTGACTTCTAGGATATTGAGAGGTAGCCATATCCATCTGCATCTTGCACCCCTCCCCCACCCGACCACTTAATCTGCTTCCCCACCTTGCCCCTATAAAAGGGACCCACCCATTGGCCTCCCCTTGGTAGATGTTTTCCTGCAAAAAGTCTTTGTTATTTGGAAATCTTCAGTTTTGCCTCACCCAGTTCCCTGATGCCGTGGTACAAGCCCTTATTTTTATTGGTAGACTCACCTCTCCCTGGAATGTTATTACTAAACCCACCTGTGCCTGGAATGGCGATGACTTACTGTAACTGTGATGTGGCCCCAACCCAGAAGGAACACCTTGTATGGACACACGCGTTGACTATCCAACCAGCTCTCGCCGAGTACCCCGAGCCCTAGGGCCTTCCTCATTCTCCTTAAAAAGAGTTCTAACCGCTGCACGGGCTGCTGCTCTCCCTCTGCGAGACAGCCCAGCAGGTCTTTCCTCTAATAAAGCCTGTGTCACCTGGTTTTCGGCCTCTGACTGGTCTTTCATTTACCGCTTCCTTTTGAGCTGGAGAAAGCTAGGCACCAACCTCATAGTGGATTTACTAAACCTCCACCAACTTAGAAAATGAACATCGTTGAGTCTCCCTTCCTTCCCCAAGCTTGCCAAAAAGTCAGTTTCCCTACTGACATCTGGCATCCTTTGCCCACACCTGCCTGTGAGATCTGATTTGCTAGGCACACATTTGAAAGGGGAGGCTTTGGGTTTGCCAATTCTCCGGAGAAGGAACGTTTTGTGTCAGTAATTCAGTAATCCTTTAATTCCTGGATAGGAAGAGGGCTTGCTTCCAAGGAACAGGGGAAGGATGGGTTAAGGGAATACGTAGGAATGGGAGTGAAGTGCTTAAGAGCACAGGGTCTGAAGCCCAAGGGTGTGTATTACATGTCCTTGAGTTGGCTCTGACTCCTGGTGACTCTATGAATGAGTGATGTCCACAGTGTTCTGTCCTCAACAGCCCTGCTCAGCACCTGTAAACTCATGCTTATAATTTCTTTTTTTGAAATATCTTATTGATTTTTTACAGAGAAGAAGGGAGAGGGATAGAGAGCTAGAAACATTGATGAGAGAGAAACATCGATCAACTGCCTCCTGCACACCCCCTACTGGGGATATGTCCACAACCAAGGTGCATGCCCTTGACCGGGATCGAACCTGGGACCCTTCAGTCTGCAGGCCGACGCTCTATCCACTGAGCAAACCCGGTCAGGGCTATAATTTCTTCTATGGAGCCAATCCATCTCCTATTTTCTTCCTCTTTTCCTTTGCCTTCTATTTTCTCTAGGATTATTGTCTTTTCCAAAGATTCCTGTCTTCTCTTGATATGCCCGAAGTAGAACAGCTTCAGTTTGTCATTTTTGCCTCCAGCAATGCTTCAAGCTAACTTTGCTCTAGGACCCACTTGTTCCTCTTTCTGGTGGTCAAGGGTATCCATAGGGCTCTCCTTAAACACTGTGTTTCAAGCAAATCTATTTTCTTCCTATCAGCCTTCTTCGCTGCCCAATTTCCACACCCGTGCACAGCAATTGGGAATACAAGGGTGTGGATAATGGACTGTGCATTGGAATTCTGGTTCTGCAATGTGCCACCTGGATGACCTTGAATAAATTATTTTTACCTTTCTGTGCCTCAGTTTCTTTTCTATAAAATGGGTTTGCAATAGAAGCTTCTTTAGAGAGTTTTCCTAATAGGATTACAGGAGATTATACATGTCAATGGTTTGACACAGTACCTGAGATATGATACACTTAATATCACCATCATTATTGTTATCATTCATTGACCAGACTATGAGTTTCTTGGTGACAGGAACTAGATTTATCTGAACGTAGGAGGGGCTCAGCAAAGGTTTGCGGAATGTGGGATAGAATGTTGCTTAGTGTTAGTCTTTCCTTTTTGCCTTTTCTTTTAGGATTTAGTGTGTATCAGGTATAGTGTCTTGCACACATTTAATCTTTTCAAGGATTTTAGGAAAAGCCACTCCATAGTATTAAAGCCATAGGTGGTGTGACATGCATTTGTACAAATGAACTCTGGAGCCAGACTGCCTGCATTTGAATCCTGGCTCTGCCACTTCTTAGCTGCGTGACCTTGAGAAAGTCACTTAACCTCTCATTTTCAGTTTCCTGACCTACAAGGATGATAATAATAGTACCTACCTTATAGAGTTGTAATTGTGAAGTTTTAGTGAGTCAATATACCTGTACATGAAAACTAATGCCTGGCCTGTAGAATTCATGTTACCTTTTTTTATATACTGTTGAGGAAACTGAATTCAGAGATGCTAACAGCTTGCTCAGAGTCAGACAGTTAGTAAATTACAGTGCATCAACTATGTCACTTATCTAAGGTTCTTTAATGATTCCCACATTATTGAGAAAGTATTTGGATTTTCAGCCCTCCCCCATCCCCCCTCCCCCGCTGGGAAATTATATATATAAGAATGCACAGAAAAATAAGTTGCTACAGCAAATGTTGGTAGTGAAGTGTTAAACACTGACCAGGCAAGCAGAGACTCTTATCTAGCAGACTTTGGGTATTAAGTTTCCACTGTCAGGTCCAATCTTAGGCAGAGAGAGAATTTCGGTTTTAGAGAGTTTAATACTTGGCCTAAAGTCAGATGGTGCTAAGAGGCAGGGCAAAAACAACTTTGGTTTTTCACAGCAGCAACCGGTAATTTCTCTAAGAACAACCAGTAATTGTTCATTTAAAGAGAGAAGGAGTGATCCATCAAAGAGTACTTTTGCTGTGTAGCAGTGACCCACTTAAAACTTAGCTGGGGTTTTGTTTTTCACTGCTGTACCAAGAAGCACTGAGTTCTCCTGCTTGCGTTGGGCTGGAGGATAAAAGGTGAGGTAGGGAAATGATTCCTTCCTCCGTCACAAACAGAGAGACTTTTCTCTCCCCTGGACTCTTGAAGGAGGTCTGATCTTTTCTTAGATGTTAGCATTCCCTATTGTTTTGAGAGCAGAAAGCCAGCCATGTTCATATTCCAGGGTCAAAAAGGCAAAGCTGACTGAGAGGTTCTTTGTTTTGAGGGTTTGAATCCTTCAATCACTACCAATGAACAGAGGAGGAGTAGAGTAAATCTTTTGTGCTCTCAGTGTTGAAAAGGGAAATGATAGGGAAGCATTTGAGATCTTGCTTCCCAGCAATTCTCACAAATTTGGCTTAAATAAAGTCTTATAAAAACTCTTGAAAGGAAGAAAGGAAGAAAGAAAGAAAGAAAGAAAAAGAAAGGAAGGAAGGAAGGAAGGAAGGAAGGAAGGAAGGAAGGAAGGAAGGAAGGAAGGAAAGAAAGAGAGATGATGGATGTCACGTATGTGGCCATGGGTCCTGGGGGAGAAAATGGAATAAACAGTTGTTTTAATTGGCAAGTAAGTGATGGGCTCCTGAAAGTACATGTGACTTGCTTGCCCTGGCTGTAACCATGAGAAGAATGGCTCTCAGCCATGGGAGTGAAAGGGCCAAGAACCTGCACTGAGAGGCATATGGAGCTGGACTAGCAGTGGAGAGAATGGAGGCATCACCTCTCACAGGACAGTGGCTCGCGTGCTGGAAGCTGGACCAGGTTTTGGGTTGGCATCACCATCAGTTGGTCAGAAGCATCCTTTGGTCCCAGAGCCCCAAAAGGTGAGAAGCAAAAACAGCAGTGGCAGCAAATGGCAGAGTAGACCCCCGCGTTCCTGCAGTTGGGGGAAGTCAGGCTGATCTTTTTGTCCTAAGGTTTGTGATACTGAGGTTTGAATTTTGTATAATAGCTCACGGGAGGCAGGTTCCTGTGGGTGGGGAGATCATCTGCATCACTGCCAAGGTGATAATGGGGGCAGGGAAGGGAAGGGGAGGGACCTCTTCTCATTTGAGTGGAAGACATAAAATAAAGGGAAACATCTGTGTACTTGAGTGTTGGGAAGCCAGTTAGTCACAACTCCTAGGAGCTGTTTAAGAGAGCATTACCAATGTCCCTGTTTTTCAAATGGGGAAAAAAAAAATCAAGAATGCATTCTTCCGATTGACCATAGTATTTCTGCAGCACCCCCAAGAGAGCAATGGCCGGAGATGAGGATATGAAATTTTAAGTGTGAATTGCTTTTATAGGCAGAAGAAAGCTACCAAACTTTGTTCCTATTGCAGAACATATATATAAAAATCATGCAGCATACTTAATGACATGGAAAAATGTTCTCAACATAATGCCAAATGAAAAAATCAAGTTCATTACTGAAATGTGAAATGTGATCTCCTTTTGCAAGACTAAATGGGTAGATATCTGCAGAGGAAGGAGTCTGGAAAGATGTATTCCAACACATTCAATGTGCTTTTTCTTTGTTTGATGCTTTAATGGGTGCTTTTAATTTCTGCTTTCTGCCTCTCAGCTATTTGAATGCATTTATAACACACATGTATTGCTTTTGTTACAGAAAAAAAAGTGTAATGTAGGTTTTTATTTTTAACAACTGAAGACAAATCTAGACAACAACAACAACAAAAAACCCTGCTGCCTTGGAATTCAGGATGGCAGAGGCAGTGGCTCTCTCACCTAATGGGGTGTAGATGTCAGGGCTGGAGGACAATGACTCAGTGCCGGTGGAAATGTGACCTGCAGAACAAGTTTCAAACAGGAAAGTGCTTGTGGGGTGACCCCTGGGTCAGTCACTGAGCTCACCACAGATTCCACAAAGAGAGAAAGAGGCTCCAAAAGGGCATGGGCTAGAATCAGTTGTGTGTGTGTGTGTGTGTGTGTGTGTGTGTGTCCCAGTTTATACAAAGACGCTTTGATGTGCTTCCCAGCCGTAGGCACAGGAATGCACGGCCCTGCTCTCTCCTGCAGCCATTAGAGACTTATAAACACCCATCTCCAAAAGGGAGATCCATCAGCTTCACCTCAACCACAAAGGAAAGATTTACAGGTAATTTCCCCTCTCAGTACAGAAGTGTGATTAAGCATATGCTTGGAAGGTTTTTTTTTTTTTCTTCCCCTCTTTCCCACACTGTAACTAGAGATGCTTTGTTCTCTCATTCCCGGTGATGCTTATAATGACTTTTATAGACACATACTGATGTTCAGTGCTTACATTGTGCTGTCCTCACATCTATCAGGAGAGGGAGGTGTATGGAATATGTCACTGAGATGATGGGAACTAACTGCTCAGGAGTAGGGTTCGGGGCTGTGCTGGAGATCTGCTGGCTCAGGGCGCCTTCCTCCCAGGCTCAGCCCTGAGGCCTCAGCTAGGGCTGGACTATGTGGTGAGGAAGGGAATATGTCCCAGCCCCCATATTTTGCATCAATGAGCTAAAGGAATGACTTGGAAGGGGGTGGAGGTTTCAAGGCCAACCCTCCCTAAAAGGCTTTTTATGAAGACAACTAGAGGCCCAATGCACAAAATTCATGCAAGGGGCCCAGCCCTTGTCTGGAAGGTTGTTCAGGAGGATGTCAAGTCTAATTAGCATATTATACTTTTATTATAATAGACTAGAGGCCCGGTGCACAAAAATTTGTGCACTCGGGGTGGGGGTGGTGGGAATCCCTCAGCCTGGCCAGTGCCCTCTCGCAGTCTGGGACACCTCAGGGGATGTCCACTTGCCAGCAGGGAGCAGGCCTAAGCTGCAGTTGGACATCCTTAGCATTGCTGAGGAGGTGGGAGAGGCTCCCACCACAGGTGGAGCGCACTGACCACCAGAGGGCTGCTTCTGCATTGAGCATCTGCCCCCTAGTGGTCAGTGTGTGTCATAGTGACCAGTCAGTCCTAGTTGTTCTGCTGTTAGGGTCAATTTGCATATTACCCTTTTATTATATAGGATAGTGGTCCAGTGCCAAAAGCATGAACTGGAGTTGGACAATTATTTAATTCGAATCCATGCTGTGCTACAGATTGTTTGTGTGATCTTAGAAAATTTAATACATTTCTCTGAGAATTAACTTCTGACATTAATGCAACAGAGATTCAGCTGAGGCAGATGCCAACTACTCCAGCATTCCAGAGTGAGGTGTGCTACCTAGGCCAGCTAGGCAGGACTCCCATGGAGGTGAAAATCTCACCTGAGTACCTGCCTGGGAGTCAGTGCTTAGAATGTGTGTGTGCTTCCCTTAGCACCTCACCTGCAAAAACCTCAAGGTCACGACTAAGACTGCTTAATTGCTCTGGGGGAATGCATGATGCCTGCCTCCTGGGCACAACTGATTTATTTAAAAAATACTTTTATTGATTTCAGAGTGGGAGAGAGAGGGAGAGACAGAAACATCAATGACAAGAATCATTGATTGGCTGCCTCCTGTATGCCCCCTATTGGGGCTCAGGCCTGCAACCCAGGCATGTGCCCTGAGCAGGAATCAAATCATATTCTCCTGGTTCATAGGTCCATGCTCAACCACTGAACTACACGGGCCGGCGCCTGGACACTATTAAGGCCTCATGGGAGAAAGAAGCAGCTTATGGCCACTGGAGTGGGGCCGGTGGGGTGGCTGCTGAAAGCCAGGGAGCTGTAGAGGTGGGCAGGAGGACGCACAGCCCCTGTTGAGGAGGAGTGGAAAGATCCCAGGGGTGGGTTGGGGTGGGTCCACTGGCCTGTCCCTATAGAATCCGAGGACGTGCCCCTGTCAGCTGAAGAACAGTATGGACCAGGTAGGTGTCCCATCACCAGAAAGGATCTTTTGGGGGCGGGGTGGGGGAGTGGGGGAGGAAAGACTTGCAGCCGGGGGCCTGCAGACAGCAAACCACCATGTGCACGGGCGCTGCACAGCGGGCAAGTCGAAGGGAAGTTGCAATAAGGCTGGGAGCTCTGCTGCGGTTCCCGCGAGGACAGAGTGCGAGAACCGCTCCCAGAAGCCTTAGCTTCTCCCAAGGTAATGGGGGGATACTGTGAAGTGTCGGGTGTGAGAGAGGATGTGCAATCTCGGCTGTAACCTGTATCACCCGAGCGAGGGAAACAGTCTCCAGCAGCTCCGTCCGTGGCGTGGAGACCTGCGTGGTGGTGGCCGTGTCGGTGCGGGCGGACCAGGTAGGACTTGGCCTGCAGCACCTCTCGTCCTCCTTGGTCCCCGCTTCCCCTTCACCCCCCGCCCCCCACTCCCTGCCCCGGGCACCCAGGCTTCACCCTCCCACTCTGAGGAGCTGGAGGCCGCCCAGCGAGTGGGGAGGCGCCCGAGGAGCTGGGCCAGGAAAACCCAAAGCAGCCCCAGCGGCCCGCCTCCTCCCCACGCACACTGCGCGCCTCCATCTAGGGTGGAGTGGGAGAGGGATCTGAGTTTTAGGTAACATTTAGAGTTTTGATTACACACGAGTCAAGCAAAATGCAGAGTGGTCTGTTTTGTGCCGGGAAGTGATGGGAGGGCTTTTTATCATGTGAAAAATGACCATACCTATCATAGAGTTCACCCAAGTTTCCCTCAGGGGACAGGATGAATCAGCCCCACAGAGTGGCTGGCTTAAAGGTGCAGAGTTGAGAAAATGAATAAAGCTGTTTTCTAATTGTCTGCTGTATTAGAGTTTTCTAGAGAAGTAACCAATAAGATATATAAATATATATAATACCTAAATATAATATAGAAATATAACATTTTTACCTATATAGATTACATGATTAGAAATACCCTTATTCTCTATGTATATGTATGTCTGTATACATATACATATATGTGACATTTTGAAATAAGTTTGGCTGACAGGATCATAGAAGCTGGTAAGTCCAAGATGTCTAGAGTGGACCAGCAGGTGGGAAACCCTCAGTTCCAGTCTAAAGGCCATCTGCTCATTTATCTGGGCAGGTCAGTTTTTGTTCTATTTAAATCGTCAATTGATTGGATGAAGCCCATCCAGATTGTGGTCAGAAAGATGCTTTACTCAAAACCCATTGATTGAAATGAAGGGGTGGAGGATGGTTGGAAAATGTGAAGGGGATTAAGAGGTACAAACTTTCAGTTATAAAATAAGTAAGTCACAGAATGCAATATACACCATAGGGAATATATAGTCAGTAGTATCGTAAAAACTGTATGGTGCCTGATGGTTACTAAATTTATTGCAGCGATTGCTTCGTAAGCTATAGAAATGTTGAATAACGATGTTGTACACCAGGCACGATTTAACATTGCATGCCAACTATACTCTAGTACAAAGTAAATGAAATAATTAAGGTAAAAAAGTTAATCTTAGCCAAATATATCGTCACAGAAACATCCAAACGGTTTGAACCAACTGGGCACTGTGGCCCAGCCAAGTTAACACATAAGATTAACCA
The DNA here is from genome assembly GCA_004026665.1 of Murina feae. Taxonomy (NCBI): domain Eukaryota; kingdom Metazoa; phylum Chordata; class Mammalia; order Chiroptera; family Vespertilionidae; genus Murina; species Murina feae. The sequence continues at coordinate 56,974 of PVJC01003493.1, forward strand.
TCACATCCACATCCATTGTGACTTTTGCACATCCGTAGTATTTTCTTAGGCTGCATTTATGGAAGTGCAACCCCACAAGATACATTTCTAGAGTGAAAAGTTTATATAAAATTATACGATTTTAACATATATTGCCAAATTACCTTCCAGAAAGTTCTTTTTAAAAAAAAACAATTTAGATTTTTTTTTTGTATTGTCTGAGACAGCATGATTTTATGATTCCCTATACTCTCATGACCCCTAGATATTATCTTTATGAATATTAGGCATTATCTTAAAAAAAAAGACTTGCTAATGGAACCTTATTGTTTGAATATGCATTTGCTATTTTGATAATTGTGAAATCTAACATTTATTAGCATGTTTATTGACTATTTGTATTTCTCCCTTGTCTCCTGACCTTGTCAAGGTTTGCCAATTTTTTTATTAGCTTCTCTTAGACCAGTCAAATTTAAATGTGTTTTAACCTCCACCTGTCTTAAAAAGAAGAGGCAAAATTCCGAATAGCACTGATTTACAGCTCAGGGAGAGCATAGCCTTAGGAGCCTGCTTTTACTTTCCCCATTGGGAAATCAGGACCTATGCACATTTCTCTCCCACTAGACCCTTTTCAGGTTTAACAAAATGACAGTAAGTATGAGAAACAATCTAAGAACAGGAAAAAATAAAACTCATAACAGAAAAATGCCATCATTACTCACAGATCTTTAAAAAAGAAAAATTCCCTGCTTGTGGGATGGTCTCATCTTATTGCACTGTCGCCCTAGGAGCTGAAAGGGGGCAAATGGTCATTCTGCAGACAGGGCAGGACCCCAGAGACAATTGCTTCAGCGTTTTAGGGGTAAATTATTCTTATTACCCCAAGGCATCAAGAAACAATTCTAGCATTGTCAACAGCATTTCAGGTCCTAGCCCAAAATTTTTAGAGAAAGGTTTTAAATTATTTTGTCATCAAATCAAGCTCAGCTCCATCTTTCAATAGAGGATAAAAAAAACGCTATTTGGCTACAGAACTTTTCAGAAGAAACTCTGGGTTTGGAGAATTTTGTAGAACAAAATATTCTTGCCTTCAGACTGTTTCTGAGGCTCATGTTATGGAAGCTCAGGGGGATGATAGGTGTGTCACTGTCTTCCCTCGGTATAGCGGATGCCACATGGGGTAGAGGGAGAAGCTACAATGCACTTCTTATTTTATCATTCTCACTCCAACTCTTTGAGTTATTTAAGGTTCAAAATCTCTCAAAACTCTCCCAACCCAGCATAGACGAGAACTCGGGCAGCTCCTTATATTCCAATAAGCTAAATTGCAAGAAAGAAAACCCCCAGTATCCTTTGAGTTTGTACCTTGGCTATTTTAGAAGCTTTTTGGAGCTTGTTTTCTAAGGGCTCTGTTTCCAGAAAATAATTAGCAACAAATGGAGGCGGCACTGCAGGAAACCTGAGGGGCAGTGTGTGATGACCATGGACCATTAACCTGGGAGAATTTCTTGGAAAACGGGAACCAGCATCTTGTGCCCGTTCCATTATCTGGACTGGCTTCTGGTTGAGTGCTTGGAAGACAAAAGAAATGGAAATTTGGCTTTCCTAGAGTTGGGGAAAGGAGAGTAGTAACTAGTCATATAATGAAGAAGGAGAGTAGAATATTCCTATGGTCTCTCTCAGCAGTCAGTATTACTCAAACACTCCCATCAGGTGTCCCCCCATTTCCCCACCCTGCATTGTTTATCCTTTGCTACTTTCAGGTTTCTGCTCAAACATCACCTTATCAGCGAAGTCCTCCATACTCCTGTATTTAAAAGAACACTCTATTGCCATTTCCCGGGCATTGCCTAATCTTTACTCTGATTTATTTTTCTTCAGACATACTGTATATTTACTTATTTTTCTGTGTATTACCATTCTTTCCCACTAGAATGTAAATCTCTACAAAAGTAGGATGTCATTTACATGATCCATTGTTTTATCCCCAGGGCCTACAACAATATTGGATATATAATAGGCCCTCCAAAAATAAATATATGTATGTGTGTCTATTTAGATGAGTAAATGGGTGAATGAATGACTAATGATGTGACGGGTGGATTTTCTCTATGTTCCCAAAGTTCTCCCCTTAACAAATGATCCACATTCATAGCTGTGCCAATTTTTAAATATAAAGTAATTAGGATGAAATAAAACTATTAGGACCATTAGTACTAATGAAGTCCTGTCCAAATAGGAGCTGGTTTTGTCTTGAGACTGTAAATGCTGCCAAAATCAGGAATAAGATTCTTTTTTATATTGTGCGTTTCTGCATGGAACTATATTTTACCTTATTCATTTGCTCACAGAAATGAGTAAAATACTTATTAAATATTAATAGGGAATGAACTAGTTTAGCCTCTTTCAAAGTATGTCCCATGCAACATTAGATCCAGGTAGCTATTCTGTGAAAGAAGGGCAGTGCTGTTGTTTTTTGTTGTTGTTAATCCTCACCAGGATTGATTTTTAGAGAGATTGGGAGGAGGGGAGGAAGGGAGGGAGGGAGGGGAGGAGGGAAGGAGGAAAGGAGGGAGGGAGGGAGGGAGGGAGAGAGGGAGGGAGGGAGAGAGAGAGAGAGAGAGACAGAGAGAGACAGAGAGAGAGAGAGAGAGAGAGAGAAAGATGTGAGAGAGACACATCTCTTGGTTGCTTTCTGCTCACGCCCGACTGGGGCAGGGGATCGAACCTGCAAACCAGGTACAAAGAAGGGCATTCTTAGCATGTGAGTTTGGGAAAGCTTTAAATCATGATAGTTAATAATTATAAAAGCTACCATTGGTTGGTTGTTACTATGTAGCAGCCTCTTCGCCATGAACATTATAAATTTATCTCATTATTCCTATCCACCCTACTGAGTTGTAGTGCGTATTAGCATATTAGAGGCTCTGAGAAGTCCTTAGTAAAGAAGTTGCTTTTCTTTAGCACAGCATTTCCCAAACATATAGAACAACTTATTTTTCCCTACCCCAGGGATATGTATTAACACCTAATGGATCTATTTATTGTTCTGCAAAATATAAATTGGAAAATGCTGCTCTAGATAAGGGAATTAAGTAGAAAGGCAGAATTATGGCAAACTAGTTTATTGCAAGGAACTAAATAAGCATTGACCTTTAGGGTCTTTTAAATTAAGATAGCCGTCTGCTAAGCACTAGATGATAGGAAGCGATGCCATCTTTTTAGGCCCAGTGGCATAATCTCCCTTTGATTATCCGAGAAAATAAAAATTGTGTTTGCAAAGATCAATATGTACCTAAGTAAAACTTTATCATGCTCATGGGATAGATCCTCTGGGTTCACGCAGCTAAACCCTGCCCATTAAGAAACAATGTTGGCTTGAGTAGTCGGGAAGGAGTTCTTAGCACTTTCAGGTTGGATAAAAATATTGTCACTTGAGTATTGAAACTACACGTATAAATTTGAAAGTAAGTCGAAGCAGTGTTCTTGTGAAAGTATGTGTTTGCATGTGGGTGTGCATGTATATGCGTGTTTTTAGAGACTTTTCTGGTCATAGAATATGGTCTTCTATATTGTGATACTGGTTTGGGACCAGGAGGTCTCTCTTTCCATTTCCGTATCCAGCGGACACTTGAATTGGGGACATTAGTGCCAATGAAGAGTGGAAGAGAGCTAGACCTATTTCCCTATATTTGTCAAAGAAATAAAAGTCTTTTCTTGGGAATCAAATGTTGAGCTAGGGTAGGGGGCTGGGAATAGAGATGACGAGGAAAAGAAATTGTTTCCTAAGGGGCAAAAATGTCCTGAGAATGGGTCTTACTCTCATGTTTATTAGGAAACGCAGTCTTATGTCTGACAGAGTCTGCATTGCTGTGTCAGTCTATTATTCTCAAGCTAAAGTCCCGTTAATGGATCTGTACATGAAGACTTGATGATTCTTTTTAAAAATTTATCTTTATTGTAGAAAGTGTTACAGATGTCCTGTTTTTCTTCATTGACTCCTTCTAGCCCTTGCCCCCTACCCCAGGCCTTCACCACACTATTGCCTGTGTCAGTGGGCTGTGCATATAAGACTTGGTGGTTCTTGCAACAACTTGTCATGATGAGCCTTACTGTGACAATATGTTTTTCAGGTTTCTTTGAGAATGCACCTGCTTTCTTGTTTTGCCTGGGACGTGAAGCATGCAGAGGTGGTGAAAAAAGGAACGGGAAGAATAGGAACAGATTATGAATCTCACTCCATTTAACTCTTCCGAAAAAGCCAGGGGAGCAGGAAAATGAGTCTGTGCTTCTGTTTCCTCAAATAATTTTGACTTGACTAAAAAGAAAAAGAAGCGGCTCATAGATCACTAGGGAGACATCTGAGCAGAAATATCAAGTCTGAAATCATTCACAGATGACACAGCGCAGAGCACAGAGAGCAGTGTGCTTCATGGGGACCTGGGCGATGTTGCGAGAGGGAACACAGGAGTGAGTCAGTGCCGAATTATTCAGGACATGTGCTTCTGTTTCTGAGGAACCTATGTGTTGCCCAAGAGTTTAGGATGAGAGTTAGGAAAACAGTATCCAGTAGGAAGCCCAGCTGTGCCTGGTGCCAGGCTAAAGGCGTTATGTATTTTAACTCATTTAATCCTTAGAGCAGCTGTATGGGGCAGGGTTTGTTGTAATGCTCATTTTACAGGTGAGGACATGGAAGCACAAGTAATTGGTGACTTGCCCAGGGTCAAAAAGTTGGCGATGGAGCCAGGACTGAAACCCATAGGAGCAGACACCGGAGTCTGTGCTCTTACCCACTGGACTACGGTGCCTTGGAAATCATGCGGGGTTAAGGGTACATAGCTTGGAAGCCAACCCAGCTCTCCCATCCACGTAACCTCCTTAAACTTTTGTCTTCTCACTTTTTAAATGAGAAAATGAAATATTTCTATGTCACAGGGCCATTGCGATTATTTAATGAAATAAATGCTAACTGCTTAATCGTTTGGCACCTAGAAAACTCACAATAACTACGAGCAACTTAAAAACTGTAAGCCTGCGAGGAAATTTGGACAACTTTACGTAGCACTATGAAAGGGGAAAGGATCGCCCTAACTGGTTTGGCTCAGTGGGTAGAGCGTCGGCCTGAGGACTGAAAGGTACCAGGTTCAATTCCGGTCAACGGCATGTATCTTGGTTGCGGGCACATCCCCAGTAGGAGGTGTGCTGATCAATGTTTCTCTCTCTTCGATGTTCTAACTCTCTATCCCTCTCCCTTCCTCTCTGTAAAAATCAATAAATCAATAAAATATATTAAAAAAAGAAAGAAAGGGAAAAGGATCTAATATCTAGGCTGTGCTGTCCAGTGGAACACTGTGGCAATTGAAATGTTGAGTATCTTCACCTTTCCATATGGTGGTAACTTGAAGTGTAGATAGTGCTACTGAAGAACTGATCTTTAATTTTATGTAATTGTAATGAATTTAAATGTAAATAGCCAAACAGTGGTTGCCTGGAATGAGGTTGGGGACTGGAATGGTGTGGGACTGAGGAGTTGAGAGGCAGAGAGGGACTAGAGAGGGATTGCTAAGGGGCAGGAGAGAACTTTTGGGTGTGATGGATAGTATCATTCTCTTGACTGGGAGACTAGTTGCACAGGTGTATACATACGTCGAAACTTATTGAATTGTCCACTTTATGTGCAGTTTGTTATATTTCATTCATACTGTAAAAGCAGTTAAACAACAAAACAGACTAGTCCATGATAAATCCAGCTTGGGCGTGGCTTCCAACAGTGGTTTTCAAACTGAGTTTGGAGGGGAGTCCTGGGCTTCTGGGACTAGAGGAGTGGTCAGCCTCCAACTCTGCTTGCACTAGAGGAGCTGGTTACTGACCTAGCTTTCTGGTGGCCGCTCAGGGTCCCCTGGAGGAGTGGGCTTCAGAGGTCAGCAGGAATGAAGGCAAGGGTGTGGGGAAGGCATAGTAGCTGTGGGACTCTCCAACCTGCCTGGCAACCAAATGTTCATCGTACCCTAATATAGACAGACTCCTCCAGGGGAACACATGCGTTCCTAGGAATGGATACTGCACACTGGGGTTCCCACACTTCCGGAGAGCAGGACTTAAAAGGGCTGGGACACAGGTGGGAGTGGGAGCAGGAGTCCACATGGAGTAATGAAGAGGTTCTTACGTTGTGATGCATCCAGGAAGATTATAAAAAAGCAGAATCGAAGCCCCCTCCCCTGAGACTAGTTCTGGGGCTCTCCAGGCCCCTGTAGTGAGCCTAGTGGCCATGCCAGGGGAAGGCGGGTCTCGGGAGGTGCTGGAGACCAGTCATTGTCACTTAGTAGAGAAATGTGCCTAAAGGCTGGTCGATCTTAATTCCCCTGAATAGTGGGGGAGCTATTCACCCATCCTTTAGATGGAGACTTCGATAGTTAAAGCAGCCCTCCACCTGTTACTGATATGTAAATTTTTGTTGCCTCTTTGTTGTTGGAGTTTCATGCCCTTAGGTTAAGGATGTGATTGTTTTCCCCTTCGCCTTAATAAAAGCTTTGAGCAAGACCTGTGTGGTGGGCAATCTTACCCACTAGTGGAAAGATGCCACGCCTGGTCTCCATTATTCTAAATTAATTTTCTTCTAGTCTCTCTCTCTTCATTTTGCGTGTGGGCTCCTCCAGAACTCGAACCTGAACAGGAACCCTGAACCACGCAGGACCTGTAAGGGGCTCCCGCAGGGAGGGAGGGGACCGAGCCTTGGCTGTGGACTCAAAGTGCCTTGGCTCCAGCTGTCAGCTCCCCTGGCTGGGTGTCTGTAGGTAAATTCCCTAGTTTCACAGAGCTATGGGATCCACATCTGCAGTAGTTCCCTGTGGGTTAGATGTTAACCCGAGTGTTGTGGGCTGAATTGTGTGCCCCCGAAATTCATATTTTGAAGCCCTAACTCTGAGTCCCTCAGAATTTAACTGTATTTGGAGATCAGATCTTTAAAAGGTAATTTAGTGAAAATGCGTTCATTGGGGTAGGCCCTACGTCACCACGACTGGTGTCCTTATAAGAGGAGGAGATTAGGACAGAGATGTGCGCATAGAGAGAAGACCATGCGAAGAGAAGGCAGCCATTCCCGAGCCCGGGAGAGGCCTCAGGAGAAACCAACCCTGCCGACATCTCGATCTTGGACTTGAACCTCCAGAATTGTGAGAAAATCAGTTTCTGTGGTGTAAGCCACCCTGTCTGTGGGTTTTGTTACAGCAGCCTGGGAAGCTAATCCATATAGGAAGCACTGTGTGTTGTGCCTGACGAATAGTCCAGCCCAGCCAGGGGGTGCTGTCGCTGTTATTAGTACTAATTGTTTGAGAAAAATTGCCAGGAATCCGCAAATACTAGGCATGAAGCCAAGAGGTCTGCATGTCTGGCCGGGGGTGGGAGGGGGGCGGCTCTCCTTTAGTAGTAGTTTTGTGATTGGGCCCTGCAGGCTGGAGCATCTATGTACTCTGGCAGAGTGGGTGGTGCCTGATGTTGGCATGCTGCCCCTTGGGTGGTGGAGAGAATGTTTCTCCAGGGAAGGAAGTCTACACTGAGTGTAAACCTGTCACCACTGGACTATGTATTGTGAAAGGCCAGCCTCCAGGGGAATGGTGACTAGGTGGGAATAACACTAACCAAACAGAAAAATGCTAATATGGAGGCTGGGTATTGAGCTTCTAAAAGGCATGGGGGCATTTAAGCAGGAAATCTGCAGAAGTAGCAGCCAGGAGGAAATGGGATGCATTTGCCAACCTGAGGACGCTTTAGGGAGGTGTTGGATGAGCATTTTGTGAGGCTCTTTTCGTTTTCTTACCTGGCCGGGAGTTTTTTCGCTGGGTTCCCACAATGCCTGCCTCATGTTCTGAGCGTTTGCTCAGTGTCTTCACTTTGCTTGTTTGCATCTCTGCAACTGAACCTGTGGACTCCCTGAGAACAGGGCTTTTGCCCTATTCATCTCTGTCTCCTCGGTGGGTGCTGACTAGATGCCCGTACACTTGAGTTTCTGCATATGGTGATCACAGTCTCTAGTTAAGGTATTCAGAGCCAGGCACTGATTGTTCACCTTAAAAACGGCAACTCACTTAGTCCTTTAACCACTGCTTTGAAATACATGCTCTCAAAGCAATGGGAGGGTAGGCATTTGCCCAGGTCTCAGACCCGGTAGGAAGGAGGATTTAGACCCAGACTGTCCGGCTCCAGAATTCCTGGGGTAGGGATCCTTCTCACAAACCTTTCTCCATCAAGGATTTTAAGCCTTTACGTGTCTCCTGCATCCTGGTGATGCCTTAGGGATTCTTTCCCAAAATAACACTTTTAAAAGCATAAAAATAAAATGCATAGGGAACCAATTATAATGAAATACAGCTATGAAAATACGAAAAATATCCTAATGCATTGGTTTGTGAGATGATAATATGCATGCCTCTTTATTAATACTTGAAATAGCAAGAGCCAGAAGTGGGTCTAATAACTATTATAATTTCTGAAAAGTCATAAGTAATATTTGGAGAGATCAGAATATAAAATTTGGAGACATCTGCAATAATAATGAAGTGATATTGAAGATATCTGAGATTTCTGTTGGTGACAAAGTCACAGGCACTGCTCATTCCGTTGTGGTTTGTTGTCTACATTCATAATAGAAAGAAATAATAAATTTCAGTTAGAAATTAGTAAAGATAAAGATGCATATACTAGTATTTTATCACATAAGTTCACAGACCCCTGGGTTCAAGAATTCTTTGTAGATCCAAAGTCAAAGGCCCCTGCTCTAGACATGTTAGATGGGAACCAGCAGGATCTATATCACCGGGTACCTTATAGAAATGCAGAATCTCACCCCTCATCCTAGACCCACATATCAGAATCTGCATTTCAACAAGATCTTTGGGTAATCTCTGTGCACGTAAAACTTTGAGAAGCAATGCAAAATATACGCTTGCTTAGTTAGGTCACGCCAGCAAAGAGCTGTGTAGTTGAGCAGAATTAAAACGGTATGATTGTAGAGTTTGTTTCCACGCTTCTCCCTGCCTTTTATAACCTCCCTCCCAGGGTAGGGGTGTCATTGAACTGATGGCATTGGAACAATGGTCACTGTTGGTATATGTAGCATCTCACTGCTCCCTTGGGATCACCTGCCCTCAGGGCAAGGCTATTATTCTCTGTATTTGCCGCCTTCAAGTGATGAGTAGGATGACAGGCAGGTTTGGCTTTTTTTTTGAGGGGGGGGTGTCAGCAGTTGTCCACAATTCTACCTGTGGCTTGGGGGCAAGTGAGTCCACTTCATGAGGAAGAATATTTTGGATTTCAGATCCAAGTCCAGTTCACCAATTCAGCCTTTCCAGGAGAAGGAGAGAAATAGCATTTTAATTTTCTTCCTGGCTCTGTTTCTGAATTGTTTTGAACCTTCTGAGGAAGGATCTGATTAATTAGCCCCCTCAAGTCCCAACAATATTGGCTGCTAGAAAACTTAGAGCCAAATGTATAAAACTGTAAGAATACATTTGTATAATAACCTCATTCCCAAATAATTTCTATGGCCCTATTCTCATTTTTTCTTTTATGTTCCTCTTCCTTTGAATTTGTGTTCTCTTTCTGCTATATTATCTTGCCCTATTTTTTCTATCCTTTTTAGCCTCCTTGAGTCATTTTTAGAATAAAACTATTTAGTTAGTCACAAACGAAAATACAAATATGAAGACAAATAAATATACAAGTCTTAGCAGACAGAGGCTGACCTTAAGCATTGCACAACTATGGGGGACACTGTTCTTGCTGTTGTGTAAATAGTGCTCTCTGAGCACAACCACAGACTGACTACGGGTGAATAGTGTAGTGATGCAATTGATGGCGATGATCCAGGACTTTTGACAAATTTAGTCCCTGTAGACTAGGTGGCAGTTCGTTACTGAAAAAGATAAAAGAAGTTTCTGGTAACTAAGGACATTTAGGATAGGCTATTCATTTGTAAAAATGTTCTTAAAACATTTAAAAAATGTTCTATACTCTTGGGATACATGGATGAATGGAGAGGGCCTCCCTCCTCACTTAGCTTAAGAGTATTCAATGATTTGAAAGTGAGGCTGAAGCATTGCAGGGAGAAGGGATTAGGCCATTCTCCTGCTAAATGAGTTCAAATGATTTCCATTGCACTTAGGATTCCTTACTGCCTTGTAGGACCCAGTCCCCCCACCCCCCAACTTTTACCAGCCTCCCATGGCGCCACTCTCTCCCTTGTTCACTAGGCTTTGGCCACACAGGTCATTCTGTGGTTCCTCCAACAGTCCACATTCCTTCCATCCTCAAGAATCTCTGCCTATACTCTTCCTTCTGCCTGGAACACCCTTATATTATTTTAAAGAGAAAGTAGAAGATGCATTACACTCATTTCGGGAACATGAGGAGAAGATGTGAGTAAGGTGGATAAACTGTGGAGTTCACTAAGGGAGATGAGCAGCTCTCCTATTTCAGGAAATGCCAGGCAACAGAAAATAGGTTAAAATAGCACAAGAGGAAAGTGAGGCATCAAGGATTTTTTTGAATCTCAAGAATAATGAAATTTGAACCATAAAAGCAGTGTATCCTGCTGCTGAGGAACCAGATTGTGGTTCAAATTCTGGCTTTACTACTGAATAGCCTTGTGATTTTGGACAAATAACTTAACTTTATCATTAAAAAACCAAACAAAACGTAATAATGGTGCCTACCTCATAGGTAGGGTGAATATGTAATATACCCGCTAACCCCAGGCACTTTTAAAAAGTACAGGGGTGCTGGTAATAATTTGGCTTGGGTACTAGGAGTAAAGTGGGACCACACCCAGCACATGAAGAGGTCTTGCCACTCTACATATAAAGTGTTGCAAGGATTAAAGAAATCAATACACATAACTCAGAGGCATGCCTGATGCAACATTATGCTCAGTAAACTCTAGTACTACTGTTCAGAAGCAATAGAATTTTCCTGGAGACTTTAGGAAAAGGTGGACAGTTGATTATATGACATGGAGTGTATATCTCAGGTTGCATCAGCATTTAATTGTTTGATTTTTTTAAAAACTTTTTAATTTTTTTTTTGTAATTGAGGTATAACACTCTTGGAAAAGTGATGATATCACAAGTCTGTAGCTTGTTGAATGATCACAATGTGAATACACCCAGAAACCACAGAGTAACCACCACCCATATCAAGTCCAGAAGCTCCTCTCATGCCCCGTCCCAACACCTAATCTGTTGCCTTTGCTCCAAGAGTAGTCACTTTTCCGGCTACCAACCCCATACTAATGGGCTCCTTGGTGTCTGGTTTCTTTTGCTCAGTGCTTGGTTAATGTGGTTCATTCATGTTGATGAATCAAGTAGGAAGCCATTTAATCTTGTTGTTATCTAATAGTCTGTTGTGTGAGTATACCACAAGCTACCTGTCCTACTGCTGATGGATATTTGGGTGATTTCCAGTTGCTGGCTCTTCGAAAAATGCTGCTACGATGATTCTTATTTTTTGGATGCCCAAGTATGTATTCTGTAGATATACAGTATACCTTGAAGTGGAATTTCTATGTCAGAGGGTGGGTGCATATGTTTAGCTTTAGTAGATTCTGCTGAACAGCTACTCAGGGTTGTTGGGCCAAATCACCTTTCCACCAGGATTTATGAGAATTCTGGCTGCACCTCATTTTGATCACCCTTAGGCATTGTTCCTCTGTTTGATTTTAGCTATTCTAGAGGTTATTTCTCATTCTGTGTTTTAAAGAAAATGCTTATGAATTCCATCTAATTATAACAACAAACATCACCATTTCCTGAGTGCCTTGTACATAATAGCCACTGAGGCTGGTGCTACCATATACAGTACTTCATTTAGTCCATGCGTGAACTCTCCGAAAGAGGTGCTATTGTCCTCCTTTAACAGGTGAGGAGCAGAGAGATTAAATAACTTACTCCAGGCCACAGAGATCATACATGTCAAGTCTCTGGTCTTGTTTGATCCAGTTCACTTTGATCCTAAACGCAAGCACTGTTTTGGCTACACTGTGGTGTTGACACCCCAGGTGTCAAGAGGAAGGAGAGAAAATGGGGGTGACCTCAGCAGATTGGAAAGAAGACTCTAAAGCCAGCAGCTGACCTGGGAGCTGCCTTTGTGATAAATTCTTGGAAGAGGTGGGGTTGGGGGACACAGTGCTCTCTTGGTCTCACCACAGGGCACTCTGTGGACTTCCCTCCCTAAGTCATTAGAGAACTGTCTTTTGTTCCCAGGGGACAAACACTTCAACTATCCCAGCTACAACAGAAGCTCATATAGGTTGCTCCATTCTTCTTCTTCTTCTTCTTCTTCTTCTTCTTCTTCTTCTTCTTCTTCTTCTTCTTCTTCTTCTTCTTCTTCTTCTTCTTCTTCTTCTTCTTCTTCTTCTTCTTCTTCTTCTTCTTCTTCTTCTTCTTCTTCTTCTTCTTCTTCTTCTTCTTCTTCTTCTTCTTCTTCTTCTTCTTCTTCTTCTTCTTCTTCTTCTTCT
>PVJC01003494.1:0-20591 GCA_004026665.1 Murina feae
GGGGAGGGGAGGGGAGGGGTTACCTGGGATTACAGAATTGTAAAGAACTTTGGTAATTTGTAATTGATGTCATTTTTTTGGAAATCAGAATACTCTGCAACTACTTAGGTAAGTAATATAGACAATTATATTGAATTGAGTAACTAATTAGTGTTTTCATTTTAAATGGTATACAGTCATGAAGGCACTGTAGGAGTCAGGGAAAAAACTGTTTTGCCTATCCTCAAGACTCTAAGTACTACGTGATAGTATCTAAATAATGGGTGGTGAACACACAAGGCAATATATAGAAGTAGTATTATAGAATTTCACACTTTAAACCAGTATAATTCTATTAGCCAATGAACCCCCAATAAATTTAATAAAGTGTTTAAAAATTATAAAAACAAAGAAAGTTTTTTTTATTGATTAAGCTATTACATACGTGTCCCAGCACCCCATCCCCACTCATGCCCTCCCCCTTCTCCCCGGTGTCTGTCCATTGGTTAGGCTTATATGCATGCATGCAAGTCCTTTGGTTGATCTCTCCCATTTACTCCCACCCTCCCCTACCTTCCCTCTGAGGTTTGATGGTCTGATCGATGCTTCTCTGTCTCTGGATCTGCTTTTGTTCATCTGTTTATGTTGTTCATTATATTGCACAAATGAGTGAGATCATGTGATATTTATCTTTCTCTGACTGGCTTATTTCACTTAGCATGATGCTCAAACAAAAAAGTTTTTAAAAGATAATACAAAGGAACTCAATAGTATGTGGACTTGGAGTTTCTATTGTTAAGAGGAAAGAAAATGTCTCTCATTTCTGGGTAAACATTTTCCTTTTGGGACCACGTGAGTGGGGATGTTCTTGTGCTTTCTCCCTCTCCTGGATTGTGGCAGGCTTCAAAAGCATGTGCAGAGAGTCATCTGACTTGATGCATTCCAAGAAGTGTCCCTTTCCCAAAAGTTCTCTCTCAACCATCACTTAAAATGCACTTAATACTCCACTATCATCCCCAGACCTACACTGAAAATGCAAATACCTCTGGGATAAGTGGGATACAGGACTCAGACTGACCACTACCAAAAAGGTGATTGGATGCTTTTTAAGAGAAAGGTGAGGGCCTCTTGGAACCTTTGGTCATGGCTTGAAAAATGAATCTGCTAAAAAAAAAAACAACACATAAATCTTGATTCCTTGGCTCTGTGTCTTCCAACTCCCAGGTGAATCTTAAAATGTTTCTCATCACTGGACTCCATGTCCATGCTATGCCTTGCTCATCTCTGCCTCTCCCTTCATCCATTGATCCTGACCTTGAGCCTGGTAAACTTGTTCTGTTCCCTCACCATCTGCTCCCCGTTTTATATTTCAAATGCAATTCCATCATTGGTTCAATCTTGCATGCTTTCTTACACTGAGAGAAAAGAGGCAATCCTGGTCTCCTGTGACTACAGGAGGGATTTTAGAATCACACAAAGTAAATGAGTCTAGATCAAGAGATACAAGAGACCCAGAGGATGCAAAATCTCCATGCATTGCACCATGCATACCTGTTGATGCCCTGCCATTATAGTAAGCTCTCATTCTACAATGTGGAGCTTTGTCCTAACATAGAAATAAAACAATATCAAAGGAGTTACTTTTATGGAAAATTGAGTTGCCAAGGACTGAGATTACTACATTGCCCAATTCCAAGGGTGCCATGCCTATCACAGTTAATGTAGTGGTGCCCCCTAGAGTTACACAGTGTAAAAACAAGATAATAAGATTCATTTTAGATGTAAATTGTATTGTTTTCAATCAAAAGACAAACAAAATTCCTCCTCATCTATATCACGGCAGGCTTACGGCCATGAGGCTGTAACAGTGAAACGATCAAAGACCGGTCATCAGGAGGCTGCATGCAAGGCAAAGTGCATGCGGGTGGGCAGGGCTGTGTGCGGGGCAAGGTGTGTGCAGAAAGGTGTGCGCAGACTTGACTCTGGGTCCTGCGACCCACCCGGTACAGCGGGAGTTGGTCTGGGTCCCACCTCCTGCCCAAGTCTGGGTCTCATGCGATATCCCGCGCTGGGCCTCTAGCATTCCTCATAAAACTAAAAGGGCCCAGCGTCAGCTTTAAGAGAGAGAGTGCCCCTGATAAGCTATTCAACTCTGGGCTTGGCCTGACTCTGTCACTTTGTGAGATCTGGCACACACTGAAGATTCATTATTCGTTGCTGATTAAAAATATCTTAGAGCGTTTGATGATCAGTTAATTCTAACCTCACCATCTACTTCATCCCTGGGAGAGTAAATGGCTTGTCTAATGCCACAAGTTTTATTAACTATGTCAGAACAAGAAGCCAGGTCACCAGTGCTCTGAAGCCATTCCCACTAGCTCCTGAGATCTTTCTTATACTGAGAGAAAGGAGACGACACTATTCTCCTATGGCCACATGCGGTTTTTTAATTTATTTTATTTTTATTGATTTCAGAGAAGAAGGGAGAGGGAGAGAGAGATAGAAAGATCAATGATGAGAGAGAATCACTGATCCACTGCCTCCTGCATGCCCCACACTTGGGATTGAGACTGAAACCTAGGCATGTGCCCCAATGGGATTTAGAATCTACACAAAGTAAACGAGTCTTTGAGATGAGCTGGCGACTTACTTATTTTTGTTCCTCCAGGAAAAAAGTACAGTTATTAGAGTAAAGTTGATCAATAAATAAGAATAATATAAGAGAACGTGTTAACACACTTGCAAATAATTAAGTCATAAGCATATGCAGGGTTAGATGACTATCTCAGGCATTAAGGTTGGACTCTGGTAGAATACCCCCTTACTAGATATGTAACCATGAACAAGTCACTTAACTTGTGCCTCAATTTCCTCATACGTAAAAGAGAATGAGGACAGAACAGAAGCACTTATACTAGAACCTTGTGCATGGTAGGGACACAAGCAGTGCTAGCTGTTGTCATCATTCCTTCCCAAACATTAAGACAGGCTAGGTAAAGCCTAAGAGCTAACTTTCTATTTATATTTATGGTTAATACTATATTGTTCCAACTCATACATAATTTTATTTACTGAAATGGATTCAAATCTCACTTCAATTCACATGGCTCTTGAACATGTATCCACTAAGAAACCACTCAGCAAGCTCACCATTTAATAAGTAGAATAATTTATATATGTAAATGCGTCAAGAGATGCACCAAAGCCAAAGCATGCAGCATAGAAGAGAACTAATCCTAATGTCAAGATCTGTGATACCATATGTGATATACATTATATGTATACATTATATGTATGTGCACTAGAGGCCCAGTGCACAAAATTTGTGGACTCGGGGGAGGGGAGAGGGGTCCCTTCACTCTGGCCTGCACCCTCTCACAGACCAGGAGCCCTCGGGGGATGTCCAACTGTGGCTTAGGCCTGCGGTAGTCCGGCATCCTTAGCACTGTTATGGAGACGGTAGAGACTCCCGCCACCACCACTGCACTCGCCAGCCATGAGCCTGGCTTCTGGCTGAGTGCCGCTCCCCCTGTGGGAGTGCATTGGCCACCAAGGGGCAGCTCCTGCATTGAGTGTCTTCCCCCTGATGGTCAGTGCATGTCATAGCAACCAGTTGTTCCACCATTCAGTCGATTTGCATATTAGCTCTTTATTATATAGGATATATATACACACACACATACTTGGCAAATGTCGGTTTATACCTGTGTGTATGGAAAAATAATAAATAATGATGCAAAAGCAACTATATACCTATTTTGCCACCCCTGTATATATCACTAGACCTACAAACAAGATTAAATTTACAAATCCTTGATGGTACTTTTCCATTACTTTAGACCCAAAGGCCATTCCTTACCTTAGTTGCTTATTCATGTTTATATTAGTTTTGTTTAATTTTTTTCTTTCTGGGAAAGTTGTTCTGTTTTTGTTTAATATTTTTCTTTCTGAGAAAGTAGCCTCAGGGATAAAAATAATAATAATTAAAAAAACCTTATCTTTCCTATGATTCTTTAGAATTTTAGTAATTAGTTATTTAGTTCACAAAAAGCATTCTGAGTTCTTTATGAATGATCTGACACTGATATAAAGCCCTTTAGTAGAGAATTTCAGAAATTGTATCTTAGAATTATAGAACACATTTTCTCCTAACTTATAGCAGTTTAAACTGTGCCATCCATGTTTTGCAGCTGAAAAAAATATTTAGTTCAGCAAGTACTTCTTAGGACCCATTCTTATAAAACATTGTGTTGGATGTCAGGGAGCTACCAAGATGGGCAAGATCCATTCAAGAACCATATGGAGTGGAAAACACTGAGGGTGAAAATGAACAGTAAATAAGGCAGAATGGTCTACTGGCTGCAAAAGATGTAACTAGGTTTGCATTCATGGAGAAAGGTGTGATAGATTCTAACTAAGGGTGAGAGAGGACTTCAGAGAGATGGGGCATTGGAGGGTGGGAAGGGTTTTGACAGATGGAGAAAAGAAGGAACAGACATTGTTGGCCCTCCTGGCAAAGGAAGCCCTGTGCACAAAGGCCTGGAGAGCAGGGAAAGGGAAAGTTGAGTAGTCCCACCTGCTGAGTTAACTCTCAGGGCACAGAAGTGGAACCGGAACTTTGAAAGTTAACTGAGGCCCTCCTGGAGGACCCTGGGAGCTTCATCCCTCCTGCGGGTCCTGGAAAGCTGTTCCAAATGTGGGGAGTAAGAGTGACCTGAGGAGTGATTTGAGGTTCTAAGGGTGGAAATCCTGACCAAACAGACCTCCGATTGAATCCCACCGCCACTGCTGAGGTATTTAACTTCTCCAAATCTTGATTTCTTCATCTGAAAATTGGAATAATACTGGTACCTGATCATAAGGTTTTTACGAGCTGTAATTGAGAGGAGACATGTGAAAGGCAGTATGAGGGCTCCTAGAGCACATATGGAATAGATGATGACGATGACAATGATATTATGATGGTGAGAGAGAAAGATGAGGAAGAGGCTAAATGAGCAAAGTTTGTAGACAACAGAGATATTTGCATTCACTTTTATGTCCCAGAATCTAGTACAAAGCCTACTATGTTACAGGCTCTCAAAGTATTCTTGAATTAGACTAAAGAACACATTTATCCCAGGGAATCATAAGTATATTTTTTCATATCTTCACCAGCTTGAAGGTGGGGAGGAAAGGGGAAAACAAATATGAGTAGCAGCAAGTGGCCTGAAGAAGAAAAATGTAGATCAGATTATTTGAGGTCTTTATTAGAAAGACTGTAGGATGTGAATAATAACTAATTATGCCAACCAAATGTATTACCTTTATATCACAATTAGGAGAAAAATGTCAAGGTCAACGAAAACCACAAAGCTGAAATGGAAAACCTGGCACCTTTGAGAGGTAATTGGATGTTCTTACTGAGTTCCCTTTCATTAGATTTGATGTAATTGTTTTTAAAACATCAAGACATAATGCCAAGTATGTATTTCAATAAAACCCTGATGCAACAATCAAAAGGACATTTAAAATTCACTGCACAATTACCGTCCCATTAAATCTGCGTTAACTGCTCATTTGTGTCACTAAATCTCATTTGCTATCTTGCAACACACATGCAGCGTGTTTCCATCACAACTGAACATAACCAGACTTCACTTGGGGCTCTGGAGAGATGTCTGCAACAAGGGCTGTAACACGGGCTGGGTGCTGCATACCTGCAAGGACACTGTGCCTCCAGATTCACTGGGAGCCCAGTGCTCACATCATCACATCAGAAGGGGAGAAGGGGCAGGAGCACTCGATTCACACAAGCAACAGGCTGCCTGATGCGTCCATGCGCCCTTTTTTTCTTCACCAAGACAAGCATGACACTTCTTTGCACTCAAAAATCTGACTTCAAAGCCCCCATTTTGTTGTGGACAACTTCTGAGGGCTCAGCCAGGGTGACCCCTAGTTTGCATTCCTCCGCCCACCACAATGAAAAAACTTCAAAAGGGTCCAAAAGGGAGGTGGCCTTTCAGTATTCAAAACGTTGTGCATAAGAGGTCTTAAGAGGAAACAGCTTTGAAAAGACAGCCATCAAGTTCTCCTGGGGCAGCCGGAGAAAGAAAAGATCTCTTGGGGAGGCAGCTGGTCCATCCAGCTGTGGCGGGAAGCTGCATGATGGATGGTTTCCACTGGGGACAATGGATGACAGTGAGGGACAGGTCTTTGTTCCTGGGTTCCTGCACCCTCTCCTTTGACCTGCCCCACTGACCTGTGTGCTTGCCCACATGGCCTAGGGGGCCTGGCCCTCTGCAAGTTAAGGCTCAGCAGGATTACTCATGCAAAAGGGTCTGCCACCTGCTCCCCACCCCCCACCTCCCACCCATTGCCATGCTGGCAGCACAGATGGGACAGAGTTTGAAGTAGAATCCTGAATTGCAGAGAACAAGGATTCCAATCTGTAAACCTGACCTGGTATTAGCAAAAATGAATTGCACAGAGAGAGAAGAGCTGGGAAGTGGGGGTGAGTAAGCAATTGCACCCAGATGGTTACTTAGGGCATAATTAATTTGTGTTCCCAGGGAGAGTTTGCAATGCAAAATAGAAAGAGGGCAGATCTAAGAACCTGGTGAGATTCAGCACATTCCTCCCAGAACTGCTGACTTCTGGTCAGGCTCCTGGGTGTGAAGGGGAGGCCTACACCCCAGTGTTACTGCAGGCTTCCCCCACTCCGGCCCCAGGGTCCTTATCCATAAAATATGTTAAAACTTCTTACTCTTCCCAGTCGTGAGAGCCTCGGTGGAACTAGTGAACTTAAAAACACAGCGAAGAAGGAAGACTACGGCATGATCTCACTTATAAGTGGAATATTAAAAAGTTGAATTCCTAGAAGCAGAAATAGAAGGGTGGCTGCCAGGGGCCAAGACCAGGGGAGAAATGAGGAGATGTTGGTCAGAGGCTACAAAATTTCAGTTTGTAGGATGAATAAGTTCTAGAGATCTAGAGAACATAATGACTATACTTAGTAATCCCATATAGTATACTGGACATTTGCTAAGAGTAGACTTCAGGTGTTCAAACCACAAAAACAAGGTAACTGTGAGAAGATGAACACACTTGATTGTAATAATTATTTCACTATGTTTATCATGTTGTACTAATTAAAATATACAATTTTAACTTTTTAAATTAGTAATTTATTTTAACAAGTTGGACTCATCCCACTAAAAATTTTCTGCACAACAAAAGAAACCATTGACAAAATGAAAAGGGAAACCACTGTATGGGAGAACATATTCATCAACGATGCATCTGATAAGGGTTTAATTTCTAAAATATATACAACTCAACACCAAGAAGACAAACAATTCATATAAAACATTAGTTAAGGACTTGAACAGACACTTCTCCAAAGAGGACATACAGATGGCCAATAAACATACAAAATGATGTTCAAGGTCACTAATCATCAGAGAAATGCAAAATTAAAACCATAATAAGGTATCACCTCACTAAATCAACAAAGAAGTGCTGGTGAGAATGTGGAGGAAAGGGAACCCCAGTGCACTGCTGGTAGGAATGCAGACTGGAACAGCCACTGTAGAAAACAATAGGGAGTTTCCTAAAAAAATTAAAAATGGAACTGCTATTCAACCAAGTGGTCTCACTTCTAAGAATATATCCTGGGAATCTAGAAGCACTAATCAGAAAGAAGGTATGCATCCCTATGCCTATAGCAGCACTATTTACAATAGCCAAGATCTGGAAACAGCCCAAGTGCTCATCAGTAGATGAGTGGATAAAAAAGCTGTGGTACATTTACACAATGGAATACTATGCAGCTGTAAAAAAGAAGGATATCTCTTACCCTTTAAGACAGCATGGAGAGTCCTGGAGAGTATTATGCTAAGCAAAATAAGCCAGTCAGAGAAAGACACATATCACATGATCTCAGTTATATGTACAATCTAATGAACAAAATAAACTGACGAACAAAATTGGTCCAGAGGCATGGAAGCATGCAACACACTGACAGATCTCAGAGGACAGAAAGAGATTAACCAAAGAACATACAGCAGAACCTCGGTTCTCTAGCTTAGTTTGTCCCAGAAGGCTGTATGAGAAGTGATTTGTTTGAAAACGAATCATTTTTCCCCATTAGAAGTAAGGTAAACTGAATCTATCCATTCCAGACCCCCAAACAATTCCTTATTTTAACCATTCTGATATACAGTACATTTCTAATGTACTATTTAATATAAAAACACTCTAAAAACAAAAAGGACATGAAATTTAAATGAAAATTTAACAAAAGGGAACTGAAATGTACAGTAAAAAGTGAACACTTATGTGCACACTAGAACTTACCTTTAATGTTGAGAGCTAATCATCGATTTTGCCATGCCATACTCGGTAGCCAGAGCAGACATGAGAACACGTCTATGATAATTAGCAATTATTTCTTTTTTAAGCTCTATTGTTCTCACAACTTTCCTTTCTATGTTGCTGCTATCACTAACCTTCTTAATGACTCACTGTATGTATTTAACAATAATAAGCAGCAACAAAAGCAAAATAACATGAACAATAACATTAACAGCACAATTTCCTGATATGTTAACAGCATAAACTGACTCACACTCATGCATTGTCTTCCTTGTCACCTTAGAGACACATGAATGATCTTACAGGTATCTGCATAAAAGGGCTGTCAGATTCAAGAACCAAGACATTTTCCACGAACACCTTGCTCAAGAACCAAACTGTTCAAGATGGGAAACAGTTGAGAACCGAGGTTGGACTGCATCTGCATATGTGCAGAGCCCATGGACACAATCATGTGGTGAAGGCTGGGGATGGGGCCGGAGCTGAGTGGAGGAAGGTAAAGGGGCAAAAGGGGGACATCTGTACTACTGCCAACAATTAAAAAGTATTAAATTATTTTTAAACTAAAGAGAATGTAAGTAAAAAATAAAACACACACTAAAAACACAAGGCGACTCAACTGATGACTCACAATGCACAACATTTCACAAAATACCGTAATCATCAGCGAACACCAAAGTCTAGTAATAATAAGAATAATGGCTACAATTTAAGACACATCCACTTGGTGGCCACAACATCAGGAGCACTAAAATCAAGCATCACGGCGCCTCATAACCGTGCTGGAGAGCATCATTAGTGTCACGGTACACAGGAGGGCCACGGGCTCACAGGTGCTGGGTAACCTGCCCGGTCACGCGGCTTGGACACGGGTGAGCTAGATCTGAATGAGCGCCTCTGCCTGACACCTACACTGCTCTCCCGGGTGTGGTCTGTGTCCGGCTCCAGCGCCCCTGAGG
The DNA here is from genome assembly GCA_004026665.1 of Murina feae. Taxonomy (NCBI): domain Eukaryota; kingdom Metazoa; phylum Chordata; class Mammalia; order Chiroptera; family Vespertilionidae; genus Murina; species Murina feae. The sequence continues at coordinate 9,294 of PVJC01003494.1, forward strand.
TGGACTTGGAGCTCAAGTTCAGGTCCATGTGGAGCGCACAGACCTGTCCACGCAGAGGCTCTGCACAGCATCATAAAGCCATGGCAAGTCTCCACGCGGACATGCTGCCCCATCCCCGGCTCCATCCTCCATCTCAGAGACTCTGGGTTACCCCGCACAGATGCCCCTCTCTCCTGGAAGCTACCAGGTCCAAGAGTACACACCTCCGCTCATCCCACCTGCCTCCCCCCACCCCACCTGCAAACAGCATATGGCCAACTCAGCCTCACCCAGCCACTCGGTGGACCAGCGTCGGGCCTGGCTCTGCTCAGTCTTCTCCACCGCCCTCCACAGCGCACACCTGAACTCGGGTCTTGATTAGACAGTTGACCCTTGAACAACGCAGACTTGACCTGCTCAGGGCCATTTATGGGCGGATGTTTTTCAGCGAATGCAGTCGGCCCTTCTTACCGCAGGCAGGTTTCCCACCCTCGGGTTTCGCATCCGCAGATTCAACCAACTGCAGGTTGAAAACAGTATTTTCGCATTTGCCACGGCCGATTCCCAGACACTATTTTTTGATCTGCAGTTGACTGAATCCGTGGACGCGAAGGGCCAACTGGATAGTCAAAAAAGTTATACAAAGTATAGTCAACTGCCTGGGGGTTACCTGACCTCATTGTTTAAGGGTCAACTGTATTCCAGCTGCATTTTTACCACAACGTCTTATTCCTATCCTATTTATTCCAGAAATAGTTTTTTTTTTAAATATAGTTTTTATTGATTTCAGAGAGGAAGGGAAGGGAAGAGAGAGAGAGAGAGAGAGAGAGAGACATCAATAATGAGAGAGAATCATTGGTCGGCTGCCTCTTGCACACACCTTCTCCCTCCAACCCCCACTGGGGATCAAGCCTGCTACACAAGAATGTGCCCTGACCAGGAATCCAAGTATGATCTCCTGGTTCATAGGTCGATGTTCAACCACTGAGTCAGGTGGGGCTATGCCAGAAATCATTTCAACATCGCTTCCTGAGGTGGAGCTGGGACCCTGTCGTTCCTCTGCTCAGAAAACAGTCGCTCTCTGATATCCCTACAATGAACCCTGTCCTCTTGAGTAAGCATTCAGGACCGTCCTTGATTTGACATCAACCTACATTCTGAGACCACCCCCCCTCCCCCCCACCCACCACCCCCGCTTTCCCCATCACAAGCATTAATCTACTACCAGAAACAGCTAGTCTGAGTTCCATGGGAGCAGGAGTTACAAGGACAAAGACGAGATACCAGACAGATACTCCACAGCTGAGGGGGGTCTGGCAGCTCTGACTGCAGACATCTGGGCTGGCAAGTGGCCTGGAACAGACAGAGAGCTCTTGCCAAGGCAGTCACAGCAGACGCAGGACCACGTTCCATATCTGCTAGAAACAAGGTACATTCCGGGTCTTGGGAAATTTGAACACCAGGCAGGATACAAGCCAGACTGAAAGGAACAAGACCGGAACACAGGACAGGAATTGCCTTTCAAGGTGGGAGTTAAAGCACAAAGAACCAGGTAAGGATGACAAGGCAAAGCCAAAGCAGCAGGAAGTCAGGCAGGTGCCGCGCTGACAGGTAGCTTGCCTGGGTACCTTACATTTTTCTTGACTTAGCGGTGTGGGGTTCAAAGGCTTATTTTGTTTTAATTATTTAAGTTTAAGCTCCTATAGTAAACACAGGTCCTCCACCCCCTTCCCCATAGAGGTGGAGGGTTTGTAAGAGGGGGAGCCTGGCTGAAAGGGCAGGGGTGGGTTCCTGCCATAATACGGCAAACATGGTTTTCCCTGCTGGAAATGTTGAAAGATTGACTATATCCCTAATAAAAAAATGAATAAAAAAGGAAGTTTCATAATTTGTGTAGTTTCTTCTATTCACTATTGTGTTTCATAGTTTTTTAGGTTCCTGGTGATAATATTTTGTATTTTGGCCTAGTGTTGGGATATTACATTTGCTAAGGGGTGGGAGGATGAACCAGGGATATTATAAACTAAAGGAAGATACTGCGTTATTTGTACCTCTCCCTTCCCCCACCGCACAGCATAACAGGCAAAATAGTCACTCTCATTTCAGAATTTGGTCTGTCACCCTTAACGAATTATTTTTGTCATTGTCACAAGCCTCAGAGCTACAAAGCCCTGCTGCATTGTCACATACACATTCCTGGGCTTGGGGTATCAGAGATGACTGTTTTGTTTGATATTCTGTTGTCTAGTGTGAGCAAAACTGGGTAAGCCAGAGAGGCAAGACCATGTCTAACAGAACTGATGCCTGAAAAAGGCTTCATCCCGTCCGTGTGTGACAGGCTCTCCAGTCCCGCCACAAACTAGGAGACCACTCGCCAGCACCTTCTCCCAGGACTCATGTAAATGAGGACATTCCCTGAGACCGGTCAGCCTGAGTACTTTTCCAGGCGACTCGCCCTATAACTAGGGGACCAGCTCCCATGTAACAGTGCGACGCAGATAAACTGCCGTAGTTCCTCTTGGGTTTTCTCATTTTTCATTCGTGTTGTGGAAAACCATCAGTGTGGAGCACAAAGTTTAAACAGGCTGGTGGACATCCACCCAAAGCTAACCCCGCACATAGTGGGTGCTTCGTACATGTCTGTTCATTACCACTGTGAAGGGGGAGGGGGGTCCTTCTGGGCACTCTGCCCTCATGTACCCAGCAGATGCTTCCAAAGTGAAGTTGCAGCCACTCCAGCAGCACCCGGAATCCCCAATATGTAGAGGCTCCTCCACATTGGCAGGAAGGTAAAACAAAGGTTTAGGAAGGAATTTTGAAAAACAAAAGTAAATGAAGCTTTTATTTCATTTGTTGAATGTATATATTTACTGTTCAATGTTTATCAGGTTTCAGACCTCCATTGCCTTTTAAACAGCCTTCCTATACTCGGAGGATGTGCTTTGTTATGAGCCCTACCACCTCCCTGTGTGTAGACACACACCTCTCCCAGCCTCAGACTTCAAAAGCAGATACACGCTCTCACAAGTGATGCCCATGCGCAGAGAGGCTAAGACGGCAGAAATGCTCTTCTGAGTCACAACAGTGCGAAGGCCCTTGGCCAGCATCCAGAACCAGGCTGGGAACAGAGGGATCCGGCCCTGAGGGTGGAAGGAAGACATGGGTCCTTACTGACCAGCCTCACGGGGCTGGTGCTGGAGCATGGCTCCTCATTGAGAGGCCTCCAAGCCTAATGCTGGCCCTCTCACAGATTCTGTCAACACTTGAACTAACGTATCTCATTTGGACATTTTCTGCTTAAGCTAGCTGAAGGAGGGTCCTGATTACCAGCTGAGCAGACTGACTGCCAGATCCACATGGTGCTAATGCCATTGTATATATGGGGACACAGGACATGAGCACAGCCTCCAAGATCCCACAGCCCAGAGACAGGAAGTGACTCCAGTCTGTCAGGGTAGTGCGAACAGAGAGAAGGGGGCGCAAAAGCAGACCAGGGACACAGCTGGGCCTGGGAGGGGAGAGTGTGCCTTGGGGGGCGCACACCCCATGTGCCTGAACAACGGATCCTGACCATGCCGCCCACAGACCCTCGAGCCGTGTGTTTAGGGAAGGCTCTGTGTTCAGGATGTCAGGAGGACAGATACCGAAGTCCTATCACTTAGTAAGGCTCTACTTTACTCACAAGCCCAGCTCAGGGGTGCAGAGCTGCAGGCTCAGCTGCCAGGCCCTCATGTTCCTCCCTCTGTCTGTCCTGTGCTAATGGGTCCTAGACTTCCTCGTGTGGTGGATAAACTGTGGCCGTGGGGACAGACACAGTCACAGGGAACTCTGGGAGCTTAGGTGTTGGGGGTGTTAGCGCTAGTTGTTTGGGGGGTGGGGCAGCATCTTTCCAGCACCTGCCTCTCCAGGTCAGTGTTGCAGCTGTGTTTTGTACTGATTCCTTCAGCATTTTTTATCTGTCATAGTTAACAACCTTGTAGTCGTGTGTGTGCGTGTGTGTGTGTTATGTGGGCAGCACAGCAGGGGTCAGGAGATATTCCAAAGAGGGTGTTACCGGACAGGGACAAGTCCAGAGCAGGTCTGCCTCAGGCCAGCCTGCAGTGTGTGGGTTCTTGACTTCCTGTAGGAAAGACTTCACAACACACGTCCAGGTGGGTTTGAGAGAATGTTTATTAATGCTGGGGACAGTGGAACAAAGAAATTAGGGTAGAAGAAGCAACAGGAGGGAGTGTAGGCATGTCTCTGGTTTGGGTCCCTAGAAATTGATAGGAAAGCCCTAACCGGTTTGGCTCCGTGGACAGAGTGTCGACCTGCAAACTGAAGGGTCCCGGGTTCGATTCCGGTCAAGGGCATGTACCTTGGCTGCGGGCACATTCCCCGTAGGGAGTGTGCAGGAGGCAGCTGATCGATGTTTCTCTCTCATGATGTTTATAACTCTCTATCCCTCTCCTTTCCTCTCTGTAAAAAAATCAATAAAATATATTTTTTTAAAAAAGAAAAAAAAAAAGAAATTGATAGGAAAGAATGAGCCAAGGCAGGGCTGCTGCTAGCTCACTGGGGAGTCAGAGAAAAGGGGGTCCTGGTGACAGCATCTGCTGCCCACTGCTCTCCTGTTGCAAATCTTGTGGGAACCCTTCGAGTTTAGGAAGAAATAAAAAGCTCATGCCCAGGAAGGAAGGGGCATGGGGTGCTCTAGAGTGAGCCCTCGTTCAGTCTTTGTCCTGAGGGCTTTTTATCATTTTATTTTCTTTCTCTTTTTTTTCTGCAGGCAAGACTCTCAGGGGAGGGTTTCAGTAGAATATTAATCAGCTTTCCAGGGGCATTTTTAATATGCTGATTCATCAAAGTGGGTGTAAAGGGGAGTTTTGGATTATCCTTTGGTCTGTTTTACTTTTATCTTAGGTCTGTCTGGCTTCAATGGGGTTATTTGTTCCTCACCTTCATCTGTCCTTGAGTTTGGCTGGCACAAATGGCACTAACTGGGCCTCTGTTCTCTATTTTCCCTGGCCGGGGCGACTTGAACAATGTATTCCCTGGTTAGGGAGGAGGGTCTGAACCATTTCTCTCAGAGTCCTTGGTTGGGGAAGATAAGGTCTTGTGCTTCACAGGCAGGCTGTAAGCTGCACAAACTGCTTGGCCTTATTTAATTTTCTTGCCTCAGTTTCCCCATTCCACTGGCCCAGAAATTTTCCTATCTTCTCCCTATCCTGCCACAGTGGCATCAGAGACGCAGTCCAAACTATAGGCAGGGCAGGAGACAGGGGTGAAGGAGACCAGCAGGTGGGCAGAAGCCCCCAGGAAGAGGAAACTCAGGGTGGTGAGCTGCTCTGGTCCCCACGATGGACATGCGTGGAGCACACTTCCAATACCTGTCCAGCCTGTGGTCTCTACCTCCCGCCTTTCCTGGGGTCGACCGTCCTCCTCGCTGCCCACGGGTCACCTCCAGGGAGAAATCTGGCAGCATGAACCAGAGCAGCGGGGCTCTGCCACTGAACGCCGGAATCTGCCCACGGAATGAACATCCTGGCAATGGCTTGGCCTAAACTACAACTGAACCGCTTTGCACACCATACCCAGCAGCCCTCAGCTGCAACACCTCCTGACCATGACCGTTCCCATTCCTGAGACAGCTCCTTCTCGGGGGCCTGGCAAAGCAGGCCCTGCCAGGCGAGGCCCAGGCCCCGCAGCTTGTAAGGCCTCTGAGGAGAAAGTGACATAGCTTCGCAGTGAGAACAGAGGGCAGCGTCCCCCTTTCATGGCTCTTTCCCACCCCTCTGACCTCCGAAGTAGGTGTATAAGCTCAGACCGGTGGTCCACATGCCTCCTCGCAGTGGGCAACCGCTCTCCGCTCAGCTTCCACCGGCATCGATAGCCAGCTGGAAGGTAACCACATTGTCTTGCTTTCCTTGTATTTATACAATGGATATCAAAGTAGATATGTCCTTATTATGTATTCACAACTATCATATTGATACTGACATTCGTTTCCCCTGTAATTTTTCAACAACTTTTTAAAATAAATGAATATAACTTCTAGAAAAAGTTAATAAAATGTTTAAAAATTAGCCCTGGTCGGTGGCTAAGTTGGTTGAAGTGTCATCCCATACACCAGAAGGTTGAGGGTTCAATTCCCAGTCAGGGCACATGCCTTGGTTTCAGAGTTTGATCCCCAGTAGGGGTATGCCATTTCTCTCTCTCTCTCTCTCTCTCTCTCTCTCTCTCTCTCTCTCAAACAATAAAGCCTATCCTCTAGTGAGAATTATAACAAATGTTTAAAAATTATAAGGACAGACTGGTAGATATGGCAGAAATTGCAAAGGCCCCTGAACAACTCCTTTGTGAGTAGGCCCTACCTTCCATTGCCTCTCCACCCTGCTCCTCCCTGTTTTCTCATAGAAATTCAGCTCCTGGAGGTCCCACTGGATTGGGGGGTTGGGGGGGGGGCCTGCGGCCAGCCAAAGTTGGGGCACATGAAGTCCTTGGTCTTTGATTATTTTCTTTTTTTAATTATTTCCATCAATGTTTGTCTCTCACCCCATTTCCCCATTACAGGGCGAGCTCCTTGGGGGCAAATGCAATGTCACTGCTTTCTTCCCAATGTGCTTGCAGCTGCCAGTGTGGCATTAGGCGCACAGCGGGTGTTCGATAAACACCGCCGCTCCACATTCAACACTCAGGCAACACCAGTGTCCGGACTCACGCACCAGACGCTGGAAAACTAGCTCATCTGTTTGGCAAAGGCAACAGGATTCAGCAGGGCAGGGTCTCAGAATGGTGTAAATTAACAATGAAAAAACAAAAAACAAAACAAACTCAGCCTTTTGGAAAAATTATAACATTACTGCAAAGATGCCCAGAATGTCTGGAAATGGCTAAAACCTGGGGATTTTCCATAGATTAGTCATGTGGCTTAAAGAATTGGAACTGATGGCCCAGGATGAGATTGTCCCCGGTGAAGCATGAGCAAGTTCTAGGCCAAGTTTAATCAGGTGTGAAGAGCAGAAGCTTCCCATTCTGACAGGGAGGAATTAAAAGAGGGAAGAAACCAAGAAAGAACCGGAGGCCTGGAGAGAGAGAAAAGCTTGTGTTACGTGAGCTGGGGCTGGAGAAAGGTGCGCACAAAACTTGGGCCGCGCGGTGAATATATTTTCAGCTTTACAGAGTCCAGTCTGTATCCCAGGCATCTGGGGTATTTTTTTAAATAACATTCTAAGTGAAAGCCTTCTCTCTGGTAATAAAATTTCTTTCCATTTTTATGAAGTCAAAAATGAAAAATAAGCTAAAGCAATAGAATCTAATTTCCTATAATAAGGTTTTGTTTCTAGTCCTTTATAAACGCGAAATCATGGGGCTTGAGACACCAGAAGGCATATGTTGATCATGGAAATGAAATAAAAATAAAATAAAATCTGAGAAACCCCCTCATAAATATTGACCTTCCCCTTTTCCCTGCCTCCAGCTCCCGCCTAAACCTTCACACGTGTGTGCCCACACACATGCACGGACACACCAGGGAGCAATCACAACACGGACTTTCAGCGGCTGTTGCAGGGGACTGTGAGCTGACCCGCTCTCCAGATAGAACACATTTGTTCCATAAATTCATCACCTCTGGTGGAAGTCTGTGGAATCCAGCCCTGCTGCCAAGACGCCCACACTCAGAAGCGGTCAGGATACCACGTGGCCCGAGCGGCCCACTGGAGGCTGGGCGTGGTCAGGAGCCCTTTGACGATGGCCATCAGCAGTATATGCCGTGGAAGAGCGGACTCACTCTTCAACAGCAAAAGGCTGTGGGGTCAATGATACAGCCCCCCAGTGTCTATCCCACTTAGACAGTTCAACCTAAGCCGTGTACTGTAGCCTTTTCAGCACGAATTTTGCCCAGAACACTACAAGAAATGTTCATGACATTTAATTTCATCAATTCCCCCCAGTTTTTTTGTGGGTTTTTTTTTTTTTTCCTGAAATAAGGAAGGTGTGACTCCCAGTTCCTCTGTATATATATTTGACATTTTCTCATGCTGAGCTATGACCGACAGCCACCCCGCCCTTGGTTCCTCTCATTCTTGCATCCCTTTAAGACATCCAATCAGCTTCCAGGACATGAAATGAACTTTGCACCCTCATCCTCTGAAGCTGCACACCTCCCTCTGTATTAGCTGCTCGTCAGTTTTCCCTGCACCAGGATTAGGTATCAGTTGTGTTTATTAGATCTCTGGTTCCAGGGAACATCTTTCCATCTTCCTGCATTTTCCTGGCCAGGCACCTCTTCCTCCTCCTCATCTACTCTGAACCCTCCCTCCTAGAGGCTGTTCTACTTAGACAATGTACCCAAGCTTTGGACATGCTTCATATACACACACGAGAGAAACTTAGCCTTGCTCCCCAGCAGCCTAGGCTAATTCTCCATGACTTTTTTCTGCAAATCTCACTATCTCTTTTTTCCACATAGGGCCAATACTCATCCAGAACCACTTATTCAAATAAGTTTTTTGTGACATGATTTACAAAACAAACAAACAAACAAAACACACACACACACACACACACACACACCTTACATTCATGTTTATGTGTGTAGAGGGCCATGGAGATAGTGGGCATGGTGGTCAGCCAGACCTGGGTTTAAATCCCAGCCCACCCTGCCCTTCAGGCAACATCCTTGTCCTTCTAAGCGCCCATTATCTCATCGGAACAAAATAGTAGAGCTAATAGGAGGTACTTTGGTGAACAGGGACAAGAATTAAATGAAATCTGGATAATAGAAGCTCCCAATAAGTGCTAGTGACATGGTAGAAACGATAATTTTACTGTTATTATTATTATATTGTTATTTTTTATTATTACTATTACCACAACTGATAGTAGTAACATTATTGTTATTGTTTGGAATATAAAGACCTGGTTACCAAACTACCTTTGTGAATAACTTATTTTCCTAGAACAGACCTTTGAATGCTAGTTTCTCCTCTGGAATAGAGCATGAGGGTTAAGACTGTGGATTCCAATACTAACTCCTCCTCCTCCATTTATTAGTCACACAATATGAACAAGTAACTCCACCATTGTGAGACTCTGCTTCTCCATCTAAAATGCAGGTGATAATAGCCACTATTCCAAAGGTCCATTATAATTATTAAATAAGTTGTTCATGTAAAATGTTTAAAAGTGCTTGGCACATAGTAAGTGCTCAATAAATGTGTTTAAAGTCTGTAATAGGATATATTGACATCCACCATGCAGATTATGGAGAAGATGGGGGATAATGCAGTAAAAGTGCCCATTCCATCACACTGTCTGGCATAAGTAGTTCTTAAGTCAAGATGCATCTTAGACTTATCTGGAGATATTTTAATAAAACTAATGCCTTCACTTCATCAGCATCTCTAGTAGTGGGGCTAGGGCATTTTTAAAAGCTCTTCCTTATCATTTTAATGTGCAGCCAGGCTGAAAAATCACTTCCACTGAGATAATTCACTAAAAGCTAGTTGTTACTATTCTCTACCTATTTGCACACATGTAGCCAACCCTCCCAAGAGATTCAGCACTTCAAAATAAATAAAATAAAATAAAATAAAATAAAATAAATAAAATAAAAACAAAGAGATTCAGCACTTTTTAAAAACATCCTGGAAGTTTTCTGTGTACACTGTACCCAACCAAGTACCAGTATTCACTTACTAAGCAGGGGCAGCTGCCAGAAGCCAGTGCAAAGCTGAGAGACATGGAAGTAAGCTTTAGTGGCCACAGCAAGGCCTTGTAGATTGTCAGGGCTCAGTGGCTAAACTGAGTTGACACAATGACAACTGACTAAGTCAATCTAAACTAATAAAAGCGTAATATTAAAATTAACCGTCTCTTCAGGAAGGGTAAGCCACGCCCACCAGCCAATCAGAGCGGCTGTATGCAAATTAGCCCAGCCAAGATGGCAGAGGCCGCAGCACGGGAGAAGCCATGCAACGCATAGGCCGCAACCTGGAGGGGGGTGTGGGGGGGGGAGGAGCAGGGCGCCAGCGATGGAGGCCTGAAATAGATCAGTTTGCAGATTACAGGTGGCAGGGCAGCCTCAGGGGCAGAGGGACATCCCCCGAGGGTTTCAAAACTGTGAGAGGGCACAGGCCGGGATGAGGGACCCTCCCATCCTGCTGAGTGCACAAATTTTTGTGCACTGGACCCCTAGTGGGAGAATAAAGACTGATTAGTAAATGACACCATGGTTTAAAACAAGATACACATATGTGGGTGCATGTACACACACACACCTCCGGCCCTCTTCTCCTCACTGGAATTCTGTCTCCTCTGAATGCTTTTTTAGGGCTCTTGACAGCATCACTGTGGCACACCAATAAGCAGTATGGGGGAGATGTGGAACAGTACCTGACATTCATAAGCATTTATGCTTACTATTATTAAACGTGGTCCTCTTCCACAAAATACATGGTCCTCTTCCATAAAATTGATGGCCTTAGAAATGAAAACGTATGTCTGCACAAAACCATACACGCATGTATTCATGGCCACATAATGCATAATAGCCCAAAAGGAAAAACAATGCAAACGTCCATCCAAGGATGAATGGGTAGATAAAATGTGCTCTATGCATATAACGGGATATTATTAGGCAATAAAATGAAGTGCTGATACATGCTACATTGTGGATAAACTTCTAAAACATTACACAAAGTAAGTGACTGCCCCCTTTATATGAAACATCCAGGATTCGGCAGATTCATAGAGACAAAGAGCGGGGATGGGGAGTGGCAGGTGGAGGAATGCAGGACAGCAGTAACGGAGAGTGACAGCTAATAAATACAGGTTTCTTTTTGGAGTGAAGAAAATTTCCTAAATTAGATAGTGGTGCTGGTTACACAGTTCTACTAAAAAACATTGAGTTGTGCATTTAAACAGATGCAATTTAGGGTATGTAAATTTTATCTACATAAATCTCTTAAAAATGGATATTCTTAAAGATGACCTTGATCTTCAAAAAATTTTTTTTTAATATTCCATATACTTTATCTAAAAAGGAGGAATAATATATATTTTAGGGAAAATTATTTACTATTTTAGCCTTTGAAGTTTTGTGCACGTTTTGTTAATGCAGTCAACGCATTTCCCAGCTGCAGCAGATTAAGCTGGTGGACATGACTGTGCAGAGCATGAGGTCAACTTCTACTTCATTCTACCCCGAGAGGAGGAAACTTGAATGTGGGGGTGCTTTTTCCCCACCCCACAATGTTTCCTAGGAAAGTCTGCCGGAACCTGCAGGCATGAACAGGTCCTGAAGGTAAGGAGGTGAGGCTGAGAAAAAAGACAGAT
>PVJC01003494.1:20691-70556 GCA_004026665.1 Murina feae
ACCGTACCACAGATTCTTCTAATCCAGATTCTAATCACTTGTTTGTGCTTGCACGCACGTACAGGGTTTCCTTGCAGGGGTGACTGTCCTTGTGTCACCTCTTGGATGACCAGGCCTCCTGCTTGGACAAAGAAAAGACTTGGGCCTAGACCCGATTCTTCTCCCTTGACTCAAGCTGGAGTTTTACAGCCCCCTACAAAAGTCCTGCCTGCTCTTGTTCTCTGGCTTCCCCAGAGCCAGCCTGGGAGATGACTTACCTCCCCTGTAGGCAGAGGCAAGTCCCAGGAGGTCCTGCGGGCTGGTAGGTTCCCCTTAGGGCAGCGGTTCTCAACCTGTGGGTCACGACCCCTTTGGCGGTCAAACAGCCCTTTCACAGGGGTCGCCTAAGACCATCCTGCACATCAGATATTTACATTACGATTCATAACAGTAGTAACATTACAGTTATGAAGTAGCAACGAAAATAATTTTATGGTTGAGGGTCACACATGAGGACCTGTATTTAAAGGGCCAGAAGGTTGAGAACCACGGCTTTAGGGTCACTGCTCTTTAGTAGGTCTGCCAGTCCGAATGCTATTGTTAAAATCTCTTAGGAAAGTCTATTATGTTACCCACCCAGGAGCCTTTTACTCCTTTGTCCTGAGTTTGCAGAATTCCAGTGTTTAGGTTGCAAAGTATACAGTCTCGAGCGATAACTTGTGTTTGCGTTTCAGTCGATTGTGGTAACCATTTTTTGTTAGTGAGTGGTCTAGTGATGGCCACGAGGTCCAGGTCTGGCTAATAAGGGGAAGTCTGCTGGAGGGTTATTGGAAATAGGTATTCCTTGATTTTAAAAAAGACAGGGATGCTCAAAGATGGAACAGCTGCTTGCTCCCTTCCTTGATTGTGATTGTGTGTAGATGTTGTGAGACTGTGAGGGGAGACATTTCCTAAATGCTGAGGTTAGAAGAGTCCGTGATGAGATTACCAGATGTTAAATTAACTCTATAAATGTCTATCTACTGACTCCCTATTATATAAAGCAATTAAATACTTTATTGCTGAATCCAACATTATATGGGTGTCTATTGTGTATAATCAGAAGGGTATATCAGTTAGGATGGGCTATATACAGTAGGTCCTTAGGTTACATCGGAGATCTGTTCCTAAGGCGAGATGTAACGCAATTTTTGCCGTAAGTCGGAACCCACCTACATAAGCACCTATGTCACTCCCATGGAGCACACACACAGCAGTCATGAAGTGAAGCAGTAAAACAATTTAAAAGAAAGATAACAATCCCTGACCTTTACTTGTGGTAAATACAGTAAATAATAAAAAACATAAAGCACATGTACATACATCGAAATGAAGGAACTTTTATCTATATATAAATAAATGAGAGATGGCAACGTAACCATGAAACGACGTCCGTCAAGTCCGAGGTAACCTGAGGACCACCTATATAAGCAAGCAGAAGTGAACAAAGTTCAGCGTAGGGACTTCAGAGATAGCGTGATGGCTCCATCATTCTGCACTATTATTCTTAAGCTGCCATTCTCCAGATCACCTCATGGTCTGAGGTGGCTGTTGGAGCTCCAGCCTTCACATTCACATTCCAGGACCAAGAAAGGGGAAAGTGTGGAAGCACAAAGTGGGAGAATACCCTAGCCCTGAATCTCCCATAAGAAATGCCCTGGGAGTGCCATATAACACTCTGTTTCTTTCTCATTGACTAGGACTGGGTCATGTGGTCACATCTTTTTGAAGTCTGAGATATGTCTTCTCGCTGTATCCATAGTTGTGGGGTCTCATTTTAAGAAAGAGGAGTAAAGTGGACATTGCAAAGATAATTAGAAACCCCTGTTACAAAGGTTTGTCCTCAATTAACCTCAGTGTTCTCTCCCATTAACCGACAGGACAGAAGATCCTTTATGAAGTTTGTGAGGAGTGCTGGACAATACAGTCAGATGTCTCCAATGTGATCAAATGCATGTACTTTTTAAGATGACATTTTGAACGTGGGCAGTATATTTTAAAGTTAAATCCATACTTACATGAAACACAGATTGAAAACCAGTGAAATGGACCACTAGTGACACACAGATTGTCCCAAAAGATTCCAGAATTTCCCAGGAGCAGGTGGACTTTGATACCAGGAAACCATTCAGAAGGAATAAATAGCACTGGATACCTCAACCATAACTTATAAAAAAGTGAGGTTTTAAACTTTAATTTTAAAATATGAGCTCATGGGAAACAACTAGTGTACTGATTTGTATGCCAATAAAATGTATTGTCAAAGGAAAACTTAGACTAAAATATCTTAAATAGCAAGCTACTTAAAAACACAGTTTTCACTGCCCCTCATCTGTGTAAACCACTGTTTCCTCAAATCTGTAATAAAGAAAAAAAATCTGTAACAAATTGGATTCTGGAATTGATAACAAACCGTGACATTAAGTTTTAATTTCAAATATTGAGAAGCATCAAGACAGACCCATTTTCTCCCCCAATAAACTTTACTTGAAATAGATGTTATACATTTAGACTTACAAATTACATTTATGAACGACTGCACTGACTATTCAATATCATGGAATCGCAAGTATGATTTCATTTGAAAACAGAATTCTGCTGTGAAGAAATATTTGGAAACAACCGCAAAAATTGTTTGAAAGCTACTGAAAGCTAATGAAAGTCAGCCCAAATGTGGTTTGTATTTCTCTGAGTTCCAACCGAAACATTAAAAATAAGCATCACAAATCTTATAATTGGATCAAAACCTTACCCCCCAGCCATACCCTAATTTATGCCTGGATGTGATTGCCCAGCACATCTCAGACCACATGCTTGGATTGAAACATCCTGCTCCCACGAATCACCAGCATTGCTCAATCTCAGGCTGAACTGATAACAGGGACTTTCCCTCTTATTCCCCAGCCAACACCCCAAGGAACCAGACGCGTGACTCTCAATCTACTACCTCCCTCTTATCCCTTCTCCGAACTCCATCTGCCAGGCTGGGTGTGCCCAGGGTGCACTTCCCAGGCCCCTCCCAGGCTTGCAAGCACAGGCTCTTGGGCAAGGCCCCCTCCTTAATGTCCACATCTCCCTACCTGCTTCTCACTGCTTCATTGCTTAGTGACTGCGAAAGGTTCTCATGCTGCCTGCTCCCCAAAATGTGTTGTCGTGTCATGATTAAGAATGTTTGCCGGCACACAAACAGGGAACCTGAGTTATCCTGTGATTTTCAGTCCCGCTCTGTGAAGCTGCCTCAGAGAGGCATAAGCCAGGAGACCCTCCCCTTCCCTCCCCACAGAAGCTCCTCTGGCTGTGTCTCATGCCCAGTGTTTACATAAAATGCCATCTGAACAAAAGCTACACATTTATCTATAAAAACTTTGAAAACCACAGCTTCCCGCAAAGTGGCTTGAGGGAGGGGGAAGTGCTGGCTCTTCCCAACACATAGAAAGCACCCAGCACTCACACATGTTGGCTGTGGGGGTCAAGACGCTCCTCTTTCTGTTCTAGAGCAGGAGAAAGGGGCCACCTCTTTCTCGTCCTTGGGATTTGAAAGAATAGTTCTGAGTTCACGTTGTCCTCACCCAGTGGTTGAATTTTATGAAATTGGGATAATGTTCCAATGCAGTCTTTAATCCTTTTAGCTGAACATCATTTTGAAAAATCCATCTCAGGGGGGAACTCCCATGATCAGTCTCATGACTATCATGGACCCAGCAGCCAGGCGAGGACCAGCATGCTGTCCATTCTGTCGCACTGGGTGGTGTCCTGCTGTAGCAGCATATTGCCATTTGCAACCTAACTGCTTTGCTTTAAAGACCTCCCATGCTTCTTCATTTCCTGAAGGAGCAGTTGTGTAACCAGCGATTAAGTACAGGAGCCCTGGCATCAGACAGCCTGGGATTAAATCCCCACTTTGCCACTTACCTGCTGCATTTCCTTGAGCAAGTTGGGTAACTTTGCTAAACCTCGGCTTCATTGGCAGCAAAGAAGATGTAAAATATCCCCCTCTTCTTCCTGGGTGGTGTGGGAAGACAACTTAGGAGAATGGCTCATCTGAGTCTGGCAATACTCAGTCCACATTCGCTAGTACAACAAGTGAAACTAGTGTCAGTGCTCCATCATACGTAAGCTGCCTGGAAGCAAAGACCCTATTAGAGTAAGAGTCATGTGCTGAACAGATGAATGGATGGTTTCAGAAGTCCCCACTCTCCTACTGACCACAGACAAACAGGAAGTGCATGGACCGTGCTGCCAGGTGGATCTATGTCCACATCCTGGTTCCCTCTGTTCTAGTCACCTCAGCACATGGCATCTTAGCTGCCTCATATGTTAAGTGGTGAATGTAACATGTAGCAAGGTGACCACAGGATGCAGAGGGATCACTCTAGGGTGTCAGAGTGGACTTAGTAGAGTCTTCTGCTTCTCAGGGAAGGTCACCTGGAGTTCAGGCCCAGCTCCCTTTGTGAGCCAATGAACACAGGAAGGAAGCAGATTCTTAGTACAACACAGTCTGGGTTACAGTCCTTAGGAAATAGCATCAGAACAATGTGAATAGGTCATTTGCAACAACACGGATGGACCTAGAGGGTATCGTGCTGAGTGAAATGAGTCAGACAGGGAAAGCCCGCTGCCATAGGATTTTACTTACATTTGAAATCTGAAGAACAAAACAAACAAACAAACAAAATAGAAAGAGACTTATAGATACAGAGAACACAATGATAGCTGCCAGATGAGAGGGTGCTGGGGGACTGGGTGAAAAAGGTGAAGGGATTAAGAAGTACAAATTTGTAGTTACAGAATAGTCATGGGGATGTAGCATAGGAAATATAGGCAATATGGGTTCTTGAATTATCAGGGGGATCACTTTGTAAAGTATATAATTGACTAACCACTATACTATACCCCTGAAACTAGTATAAAATAATATTGAATGTCAACTATAATCCTATACAATGAATATATAATATGCTAATTAGATAGAACAGCAGAACTGAAGCAGGGGATTTCCCAGGGGTGAGGAGGACGGAGCCCCTAGTGCTAGGACGCTTGCATGCACGACTCCGGAGACCAGGTTCTGTGACGCAGATCTAATTTTATTGAGGAAGTACAGCAGTATTTATAGGTGGAGGTGGCCAATCATAGAACGTCAGGTCTTCTTAAGGAACCAATAAGCATAAAGGTCGGGGTACTGTGTAGGTGGCTTTAGGAGGGGCTCAGGTGGGCGTTGCCATCTTTCTGGTTTGCCAGAAAGATTTGAATTGCTGGAGTGTACTCACAGCATTGCATCAGCCACTGCACCGAGATAAACCTCCTGTGCTCTACCTACACAGAACAACCATCCAGACAACCTTCCAGATGAAGCTAGGGCTGCACAGGCCAAGGAAGCTGGGGGCTGCCAGGGCCAAGCCCCTTGCACGAATTTTGTGCATTGGGCCTCTAGTTGAAAATTAAATTTTTAAAAAAATATTATGAAAACAAAAACAAATTTTGTGAATAGGAGGGTTCTGTGAAGGAGAGTCATTCTTGAGCTGAGAGGTTTGCTGCATTTTAAACGTTTTAGTTGAGCACAAGCTCAGCCAATGTGGTCCTCCCACCCCCAGAGGATCAGAGCTCACCCTGTTCCTTCCCAGGCCCCAAGTTGGGAGACCCTACAAGAACACTTCATAGGGCAGCAGAAACTGCAGAGAAAAAATGCTCAGCAGTAATATCCAAGGCCAAAAAATGTATCAGATGCATGAGAGAATTTGGAATGTGATGGTTTTTGAGGGAGGGCAGATGGTCCCAGAAGTCTGGGGAGGGTGTGTGGGTAAAGCAGGGTGAATACAGAGGGATGTAGGAGCTGCTGAGGTGCCTCGAAGCTCTCCTTTCAAGAAGAATTGCTGTCCAGGTGCGAGAAGAACACTTAGCTGATGACCTGCAGCTGTTAGTACCTTCAGTCTCTGCCTCAGCTCTCTCGCTGAGACCACAGCCTGCCTAGGCATCTGCCAGCTAGTGACTAACAACAGCACCAACAACAACAAGGGAATCTGACTATTTCTGCCCAAAGCAAGACCTCTCCAGTGGGCATCTCAGTTCCAAAGCTCTCTGCTGGGTTGGCAGAGATTGGTCAGATCTGCATCACAGCTTGAAGCTCTCCCCGCACAATCTTGCTCTTCTTTCTGCCTTCATCTTTCACAGATATGACCTCTCCATCGCTTAAATCTCTGCTCCTAACTCAGTCTCAGTGTCTGCTTTCTGAAAGACCCAACTGACCTTAGGAAAAAGCAGAGGACACTCCTGGAAGGCACATGAGAGGCCTAAAGAGCATCTACACTGGACCCCCTAAAGAAGTTAGGTACAGCTTCTCTATTCTTGGTAAGGTGGTTAGGTGGGAAGATTTGGGATTAGGGCACAATGCTCAACTTTAAATACCCTTCACTCCCCACCATGCTCTTTGAAACATATTGCCTGGACCCTTGAATAGATAACCACTGAAATCTTCTGGTGTATTTATGCTACAATCATGGGGTAGCAGGGTAATGGCTAACTACAACGCGGTTGCTGGCAAGCATAGGAATATCACGACTGAGAGCTTTGTGGATCCTCTTACTTCAGAGACCACAGTGCCAATCTTATAAGCTCTGGCTATGTTATCAGTAGGGAGAGGTCCTCGTCCCCACCTCTTGCTCATGAGGGTGGGCTGCCAGAGACATCCTGAGAAAAAGAGTTTTCTGAGTCTCACGCATGAGGATGAGGTATTGGAAAAAGCTTATTTCAGTGGAATTAAACCCCTGAGTTTCAAGGTCCCATTTCCCTTCAACCACCCAAGGACGAAGTGTAGCTGTGGCTTAAGCAGAGCTAGAATCAAAGCCAGTGTCCAGAAATGTTGCCCATTGGAGCAGTGTCCAGTCCAGCATCAGGCTAGCTCAGTTTGTGTTCCCAGTTGCAGTCCATCAATCCATAGCATGTAGGGTCCTCAGGGCCACATGGCTATCGAGGAAACATGGGCAAATGCAAGAGAGCCAAGAGAGAGGCAAGAGCCCTATCCTGTGAGTTCCAAACTCACCCCAAAACTCATGCTTATGCCTCATTGGCCATTTTTGCTGCAAAAGACATTGGGAAATGTAGTTTTATAAGTGGACATATTATTATATCCAATAAAGTAGATGTTTTCCTATGAAGAAAAAGGAAAAAGATAGTAATGTGTAAGCAACTAGCAGTCTCTGAACACCTTACCTTTAAGCTACTTGTCTCACAGCTCCTCACCCAAAACAGGTCATCCCAGGCCAGGACTGTTGTTGACCCTGCATATGCTGCACCATCTTCTCTAACTGCCCAAATCCACCCCCACCCCACTCAAAGTTTCAGGCACACCTCCCTTGTTCCATGAAGCCTTTTGTGACCTACTCCAGCCTAATAACCTCTCCTTTTTTGATTGGGAAGTTGTTCAATTGGTTATTATTTAACTTTTCATTTATTAGTCTTATGCCACTAATCAAAATATGACCATTTAAGGGAAGAAATCATAGATTATCATTATTTTACAGATCAATATCATGATGCTAGACAGAAGCTTAGCTGCTGCATAAACCATATGCTAGATTAACTATAGGTATTTCTAACTCACTTCTTCTAATTAAATGTTGGATTATTTTTCCCTTACATTGCACTCAATGGCTTTATTTTTTCTCCTCACAGAGTTGCATGAAGTCTTCCTATTGCTTATCCTATTCATTTGGCATTTCATGTCACCAAGGGACTTTGTGTATTACACAGACTGGAGCTCACACTGTGAATATGCCCCAATCAGATATAGATTTCTAACCTGCCTTTGGGTAAGAGATGGAGAGGCTCCCACCTTGTGCCAAACACTGCTGTCTGCCTAGCCCATGTCTCTTCCTTTTCCCCACTGACAGAAACCTGATTTAAGATAAAGGGGGACTGGGAGGCAGTGATGCTCCCAATGTATTTTTTCCCCCTACAGGCATATTTTTACCCCTTGCAGGCATAGGGAGCTATGTAACACAGTTCTAGCCAAGGAGACATGTGGATGGTCATGTGACATAATTCTAACCAATGAGATCACTGGATGGCCATGTGACACACGGTCCTAGCCAATGAGATGTGAGCCATGTGAGCAGGAGCATTCTAGCTAATGAAATGGCTGACTGGCCATTTGATACAGTTCTAGCAGATGGGATACAAATAGGAATTGTGAGAGGATTCCTCTGACAAAGCTCTTTTAACTCAGCTGGCACTCACAGTATTGCCTTTTACCCTTCCCTTCCTCCCCATTAGAATAGATATAAATATATTCACAGATGTAGGTGGTGAGCAATCATCTTGACAGCGTGAAATAAGCACGAAGACAAAAAAGACACATGGCAAGCGTGGTTAAGCAGTGAGATAAGCAACCGGTCCCTGAGGCACAGTGGAGCCGCAGCCCAGACTGGCTGCCTTCCACCTTCACAGGCCAACTCCTGCTCAGGTCCTTGCAGGCCTCACCAGAAAGCAGTCCTAACCAGAGCCCACCAGGAGGGGGTCTCAGCAACAAACGGTTCTGCCTACGTGGGAAGGCGCTTTGGGACCCGGGCACGCTCCCAGCGCAGTATTTCACACGCAGACATCCCGGAACCCCGCTGCTTTCATTGGATTTGTGGTGCATTGGACGCTGTGCTGCTGTTGCCAGACCTTCCTCAGACACTGTAATTTCTGTTCCCTTCAACATGGCATAATGGACAATAAGTTTTCATCATTAGTAGTGCCCGAAATGTCAACCACTTATGAGTTTTCATAAAATCTTCAAATGAATGGTGGGAGAGCAGTAAACGATGCATCATTCAGAGTGTAAGGAAGGGAAAGCTCCTGAAAATGAGAAACCGTCCCAATTACTGCCTATTTATCAAGACACGTTTTTAAGTTCCATGTGACGTCCTTTTGAAAACGGCTCTTTTTCATCACACGATGTTTAATCCAGTTTTAGTATAATCATCATACAGTATAGTATAAATCTTCCAGCCTCACTAAATTCTAAGAAGTATTTTTTTCTCTTAATTATTATAAGTAGGTGTGAAGAAAGCAGAAAAATTCAATTCTTCCTTAGTCAGACCTTCACCACACCTGACCAGGTGACCAACCAACGGTCTCCATTTTCCCAGGACAAAGGGGTTGGTCAGGATGCAAAAATTTACTGCTGTGAGCAGGAAAGTCCCAGAGATAGGTTAGTCATCCTACCCTCCCAAGTGAAAAGGCCACTCCTTCCCTTAGTTACAACCCACCCCTCGGGCTTGTCCACTATGCTTGTGATAGTCATTTAATGGACATTTTTCACAGGCCCGGTGTCTGTTTTATCACTCATGTTCCAGGCACTGGTCTAAGCCCAGGGGACACAATGATGAATTAGAGAGCTAAGATCGTTGCCTTCCTGCAACATCAATCTGAGTAGGGAAGATTGATAATGAACATGTGAAAACAATAAATGAACAAGATCACTCCAGAGAGATGAAAACACACTAGAAGAGGAGAGAAGCACGCTGAAGAGGGCCAGCAAGAGTGAAGGCCCCACCACTTTCTCAGAGCCCTGGCCCTCCCCATGGCTGGTAGGGCGGGGTGGGCTAGGGAGAACTGTGGGCAAGGGCACACCCACTCTGGCGCCCACTCTCCCTGCATGACAGGGACCCCACTTCCCTGCCCAAATAGGCCACTCTTGCCTCTAGGGTCTGTCTCTATACAGATGGGAGCACCTCTAAGCCTGAGGAGTGATGGGGGTGCTGGTGAAGGGAAGGGGTGAAGGTCCTCGGGTGTGAGAGTTGACGATGGAGGAAAAGAGTGGCGGCCTTGGCACGGGTTGGGGCTGGGTCTCCATGTGCTTCCATATCCTGACACAAAACTCCAAAGGCTGAAATTTCTAACCATGAACCTGGTATTCCTATTTTGTCAGGGCATAAAGTTAGAATATATTTCTTTAACAGTTTGCTAGCTTGAAACACACTTATGTATGAAATGTACACACACCCGAGATGTATGTGGATCCACATATATACACATAAATGCAGAAATGTGTGTGTCTGTGTGTGTATGTGCATGTGCGCGCTCATACCTTAGAACAGAAAGCGCTTATAGCTGACCCTGTGGTCATCCTTTAGTCTCAGGAATACCTGAGGACCTGACTCTTGGTCAGCGTTACCTCAGGGAGTCATCAGAGAATGTCTGTACTGCATCCAAGATGAATGGGATCCGGCAGAGGACTGTGCGCCATTCCAAGCACCTGCACCTCATTACTGAGACTTTATCGAGAACTGAAGAGCCGATATTGATGAACCACAGCTGCAGCAGAGCAGCACCGTTCACAAACTCCTGAAGGTCCCTAGAGGCTCCAGGGAGCAGACTCTGAGAAAAGGTTTGCTTGCAAGAAGTTTCTGTAAGAGTTCCAGATACCCACACCTATGAGGGAGTGAAGGCACGAGAAAGTGACTGATTTATTTGCAAAGGGGGACTTGGCTAATCTCCTGGGAAGGGGAAGGGATGGTCCTTCAGAAGTGTCCCGTGTTGGAGTGACTCCTGAAAGAGACTCAGCAGTAAACCTGTAACCTATCAGTAGCCAACATCCCTGGACAAATAGAAAAGGAAACAGGTGGAGTATCTGGGCTGGGCCTCCTAGAATCTACCACAGAAAATAGGTGACCACTACTTATGAAGCTGAAAGGACCCAAAGCCTAGACTTTTCTGTAGCTGAGGGGGTCCCTAACTTCCCATCCCAGTCTTCTGTGACCATCCCCATCATTGCTGTGTTCTTGCCTGTCCTTAATGCCCATAAGGTCATTTGGGGCTTTTAAGTCTGAATATCAGTCTGAACCCAAGCCCACTGCTACTGGTCTGCCAGCAAGAACATCAGAGGACACCATTTGGACTTACACTCCAGGCTCAGAGAGGTCAGTGCTAGTCTAGACAATGAAGCATACAATAATACAATGAAGCATACAATAAGGAGGCCAGTGTCATACAGTTCAGGGCTCTCTGGGGAGGTAGTAATGAAAAGTGAAATATTCAAAGATTTCTTAAATGTGTCACAAAGAATCCTATGTAATAAAAGCCTAGCGTGCAAATTGTCTCCTTTACTGGGAGTTTGCCTGGGAGTTTGATCAGGGGTGAGGCCGGCCTGAGGGAAGGAAGGGAGTACATAGCTGGCAGCCAGCAGCCACTAGGGACTTTAACAGTGCATGAATTTTGTGCACTGGGCCTTCAGTATCTAATATAATAAGAGAGTAATATGAAAATTGACCGTCACTCCAAGACGCCTAAGCCATGCCCACCATCCAACCCATGCCTCCCAGCCAATCAGAGTGGCTGTATGCAATTAACCCAGCCAAGATGGAGGCTGGCAGCCATGAAGCTAGAGTAAACAGGAGGCTTCCACTGCAACTGCCTGACTAGGCCAGTGGGCCTCTGCTCAAGCAACAATGTTTCAATTATAGAAACCACGAGCTGAAGCAAACAGGAGGCTTTGATGCCTGCCTAGGCCTCCACTCTCAAGGCAACAAAGTTTCAATTATAGAAGATAAATAAACCCCAGAAACCTGATTCCAGCCAGCCTTGCTGGGATGTTGGGTCAATGGGAGCTGCGGCCAGACTGAAAATGACCCTCACCCCCTCACCCAGGCTGGCCACACCCCCATGGGGTGAGGGTCCCCACTGGGGGGGCTTGGCCAGCCTGCAAACAGCCATCAGCCCCTCACCAGACTAGCCAGGCACGCCAGCAGGTGGACATCCCCTGAGGGGTCCCAGACTGTAAGAGGGCACAGGCTGGGCTGAGGGATCCCACCAAGTGCACAAATTTTTGTGCACTGGGACCCTAGTTGACAATAAAAGAAAAGATTGCTAACTTGACTTCAGAACTTCTGTAAACAAAAGACTATTAAGAAAGTAGGAAGGCAAGTTACAGACTAGAAGGAAATATTTGCAACGCATGTGTCCAATGAAGAACTCATATCCAAAATATATGAAGAGCTTTTATAAATCAATAAAAAATACAGGCAATCAAAAAATTTTTAAGATAGAAAGCTTGATCAGTACTTCACCAAAGAAGCTATCTGAATGACCAATAAACATGAAAAGTTGTTCAACATTATTTGTCATCAGAAAAAATGCACATTAAAACCATGATGAGCCCAACCAGCTTGGCTCAGTGGCTGAGTGTCAACCTATAAACCAGGAGGTCATGGTTTGATTCCTGGTCAGGGCACATGGCAGGATAGTAGGCTCAATCCCCAGTGTGGGGCATGCAGGAGGCATCCAATCAATGATTATCTCTCATTATTGATGTTTCTCTCTCTCTCTCTCTCTCTCTCTCTCTCTCTCTCTCTCTCTCTCTCTCCCCCTCTCCTTTCTTCTCTGAAATCATTAAAAATATATTAAAATAAACAAACAAACAAAAAAACACATGATGAAACACTGCTGTATACCCAGCAGAACAGCAAAAAGTCTGTATTGAGTGCTGACAAGAATCCTATATAATAAAAGGGTACTATGCAAATTGACCCTGACAGCAGAACAACTGGGAATGACTGGTCATTATAACACACACTGACCACCAGGGGGCAGATGTTCAATGCAGGAGCTGCCCCTGGTGGTCAGTGCACTCCCACAGGGGAACTCTGCTCAGCCACAAGCCAGGCTGACAGTTGCCAGTACAGCGGTGGTGGTGGGAGCCTCTCCTGCCTCCTCAGCAGCGCTAAGGATGTCCGACTGCAGCTTAGGCCTGCTCCCTGCTGGCAAGTGGACATCTGCCAAGGGCTCCCGGGCTGCCGCTGCCAGAGGGATGTCTGACTGCCAGCTTAGGCCCGATCGCCTGGGGAGCGGGCCTAACCCAGCAGGTGGACATCCCCCAAGGTTTCCCAAATTGTGAGAGGGCACAGGCCAGCCTGAGGGACCCCGCCGGAGTGCACAAATTTTTGTACACCAGGCCTCCAATGTAAAATAATGAGAGCTCCCTGCTGGTGGGAGGGTGAATTGGTACAACCATTTTTGAAAACTTTTTGGCAGTATCTACTAAAGCTAAACATATCTGTATCCGATGGTCCAATAATTCCACTTCTAGACTTAAGCCAACAGATTAGCCATGATGGTGTTAGTCATAATAACCAAAAACTGGGAACCGCAGATCCTTCAGCAGTGAAATGGATACATGAAATTCAGTATGTTCACACAGCACTACTGCATAGCAAACAGCCAACTGCTGGTATTAGCAACGACAGGCATGGATTCCACAGACACCACGTTGAGCAGAAGAAGCAGACGCAGAAGGACATACTGCATTCTGGATGTTCAACTGCATTCATACAAGTTCAAGAACAGGCACAACTGGTCTATGGTAACAAAGCTCAGAATACTTTTACTCTCTGGGGAAGGGGCTGAGAGAGAGAGCATTCAGGAAATGCTTTATATCTTGATCTGAGTGGTTATTTTATGGTTGAATACATTGTGAAAGTGTGCCCACTTGTATACATAAAATTTGGGCCTTTAACATGTGATGTTATACCTCAAAAATAGTTCATTGCTTTTAATAATAATGAGGAAGAGGAAGAGAAAGAGAAAAGGAAGGAAGGAAGTGGGAGAGAAAAGAAAGAAGAGGAGGAAGGGGGAAAAAAACCAGCTATGTGACCACCAGCAGAATTTCAGGCAGAGGGAACAGAAAGTGTCAAGATCCTGAAGCAAACACAAGCTTGTCATAGAGGGCAACTAAGGCCGCATGTGATATGCAAGGAAGGGAGCAATACCTGGTGAAGCTGAGTCCTCTGGGGTGCCAGGTAGGGCCTTCTGACTCGGGAAGAGTCTGGATCTTAATCCAAGGGCAATGAGAAGCAATTGGCCAGTTTTAAGCAGCAGGGGAGGGAGCAGGTCATTATCTGGTTTACGGGCCTTTTCTGAAATCATGGCTGCTGTGGGAAAAAAGATTGTGTTATAAGGGGCAATAGTACATTCGTGCAGGGAGACCGTTCGTGAGATTACCGGAGTTAAAAACAATGGTAGGAAAGACTTCTGGAGGCAGACCTGCTAGCAAGGAAGAAGCCACTGCTCTAGCTTGTTTGGCTCGGTGGATAGAGCATCGGCTTGCGAATGAAAGGTCCCCGGGGTTCAATTCCAGTCAAGGCTACACGCCAGGGATGTGGGCTCAATCACCAGTAGGGGGCTGCAGGAGGCAGCCGATAGATGAGTCTCATCACTGATGTTTCTATCTCTCTGTCCCTCTCCCTTCCTCTCTGAAATCAATAAAAAAAAATTTTTTAAAGAAGCTACTCATTTCCATTTGCCATTCTAGATCTTCTCCCCTTTCTCACCCTGCCCCCTTGCCCTCTGACTAGGGGTTGGCTCAGCAGATCAGAGAGCAGGAGAAGAATGTGAGGGAGCTGTTCCCTCAACTCCCTCCCTGAGGCACTGCCACATGGTGGCTGAAGGGAGCAGCTCCTGTCAAGCAGCGCTTTCCCACAGCTACTGCAGTCTAGGTTCTATAATGCTCATCCCTGCACCTTTGTAAAGATGCCTTCACTTAATTCGCCAGCTGCCCCACTGGAGTGTGTCATTTGTTCCTTGCTGAGTAAGAAGTCAATGCAGTATTAAAACATAGCTCCTCACAGGATGCATCAGGATATGCCAGACGTCAAGCGGAGTATGGCAGGTATCCCATGTGTCCTAATAAAGCAGGCACGTTTCTCTGTATTTTCAAAAGGTTGCCATCCAGAATGGCAGTGTTCGTTTAAAGAGGCAGGACCCAGTTATCTGCAATATTTATGCATATGCAACATTTCATTGTGAAACAAGGCTGAGTAAATGAGTATGTTTATACACTTTTAAAACCTCATATTTCTCCCAAGTAGCAATTCTCACAAGGAAAGTTTGGTAATTGTGTGTATTTGTGATGCCCATCTCCCTTTATGACTGTAAACCCCATGGAAACAGCTTGTGGAAATGGTCCATGAAAATGTCTGTCTTATCTCCAAGACCCAGACCAATACCTGACATAGAAGTTAATAAATACATATGAGAGAAGGCAGGGTGGGTGGGTGGGGAGAGATTAACTAAAGAACTTATATGCATGACCATGGACACAGACAATGATGTGGCAAAGGCCATGGGGGTGGGGCGGAGGGGCCAATGGAGAGAAAAAGGGGACATCTGTAATACTTTCAACAATAAAAATAAATTTAAAATAAATAAATACATATTATTGAAAGGTGGGGCTACATGGGGAGGATGAGGAGAGAAGAAAGGGTGGGACTTGGTTGTGTGTTCATATGCATTAAGTTCTCAGGCCTCCATTTCCATATGTATATGTACGTGTGTGTGTGTGTGTGTGTGTGTGTGTGTGTGTGTGTAGTATATGTATATGAAATTGGGGTAGGAACCCCTTCCCTAGCTAATGTTTGTGAAGATCAAATGAGATAACACCTATAAAGTAAGTGAAGCGGTAAATGAAGCAGCTCTCAGATAGGAGCTGTTATTATCACAGCAGCTTCTGAAAGGTGGTCCCAAGCCACGAGTTCATGCAGCACACATTAGCTTTTGCTGGGCAGGGAGATATATTATGATTTCCACAGTTTTCACTTAAGAACAATTCAGCTCGAGTGGCTGCAGACCTTGGAATCTGGTAACGTGCACCTAGGTATTAAGGAATGCAGACAGCCGTGTACAGAACATGACCAGATAACAGGTGCCTTATTCTCCCTGCCTCCTGAAGCAGGAAAGTGAAGCGAGAGGCCAGCAGATGCAATCATTTCTGGCAGCTTCAGGAGCCCGGCACGCAGTCAGCCACCTTAACTCCATCCATCCCAATAGCTGTGAGGAGGGGCCGTGCGAGAAGGGATTGAAAAAACCTGAGAAGCCGTGAGCTAACAAAACCAGAGAATGACTCCAATAGTGCAGTGAAATATCCGCTAAGGGACTCGGGTTAATAGCATGTCTGTTATTGTATGTGACCATTAATTCACTTCTCACGAGAAGTAAGTTCTCTCAATTGAATAAAAACACTGGGATATGAAATATATCCATCCACAATCTGCAGGGTGGGCGGAGGGTGAGATGAGGAAGGAGCGAAGTTGCAGCTCCCTTCTGTGGCCAGGTCCCAGGCCACTGCGCCTGTCCTAACGCTGGCTGCTCCTCTTGCTGAGATTCTTTATTCTTTCGCTTATCAACATTCTGTTTCTTCTGCAAGGTTCTCAAATGTTATTTTTAAAGATGTTTTCCCTAATAAGCACTAACTTCCTCCTCCCCTTTCCCTAATCAAAATCAATCTCTCCTACTTTTGGGTTCCCAGGCCCTGTTCATAATCCTGTTAAGAGGGTTTGATCTGATTTATTGGACAGTTTTCTGTGTGCGTGTTTCTCTTGCCTTCCCTCCTCCACAAAAGCATAAGCTCTTTGATAATAGGGATTAGAATTTCCTCTTTGTTTTATTCCCAGCAGATAACACAGCGTCTAGTATAGAATAGGCACATTTTTTAGCATTTATTTTGTGTGTTTGTCATACAGTAGATACATTTTTTTGGCATATAATAGGCACATTTATTTAGCACCAACTTGGAGTAAGGCACTATACTAATCTACACTAAGAAAAGAAACAGATGCAAATTGACCGTACCTTCATGACACCCAGCAGCCAATCAGGAGTGAGTATACAAATTAATCCAACAAAGATGGCAGGTTAATTTGCATATGCAGGCACTGAGCGGCCAGGCATGGGGCAGGATGCTTGCATCATCACCGTGGTGATGATGCAGGCATTCTGCACTACCCCAGCCACTCCAGGCCTCTGGGCAGCATGGGAAGGTGGAAAGGTGACTCCCAGCGAGACTGAAGGTGGTGCCAGCTGCCAGGGAAAGAAGGCCCATTCTTGGACGAATCTTTGTGCATCGGGACTCTAGTTAGATATAAAAGATCTTCAATACTTACAAAAGCCTGAAAATTAGATATACCCCTTATACAGGTGAAGAAACTGAGGCTCAAGACAGGCTAATTTATTTGCCTAAGACTACATTGTAGCTTAAATTTCAGCCACAAGCAATCTGACTTTACCTCAGGTTTCAAACAATCAAATGCCTTATTCAAAACCAGCACAGGGTACCTCTACAACAAAGGAGGGGACACACAAGCAGAAAGGTGTCTGGAATTATCATCTGACTGTACAATCTTGGGGAATGAAAATAACCATTCTCCCTGCCTCACCAAGCAAGTGCTAACACATGGACACAAATTTGTAATAAAAATTACAGGAAAAGCAAAAATATCACACTTTCTCATTTTGTAGTGTTAAATAGGGAATGTTTTATGGCTTAATGAAATTGAAGGATGAGTAGCCACTAAATCTAGCCATAAAAGGAGACATTCAGGATCATAAAGCATATTTTATTTATCTTGACAATTGTAGTTTAATTTTAAGTGTTTATGATATTACTACTTCATAGCAAATATGTCTAATTCATAAAAGCTAGGTAATATGAAACCTAACTTTGCTCAATTTTTTGCCATTAACACTGTGTGTAAGTAGATTTTGTGCTAAGAATTATGGTTTTTATGTAGCAATGACATGAAAATTATCCATATTCTACTCCACTATAAAGGCATGGCACCACAGCTACTACTGTTAGTATTACCAAGACAACTACACTTGACTTTGCAGAAGTAAATCAACTCATATATCCTGTGTTACGTATTATGGGACCAAATATGAAAACTGCAATGGGGAGTCACTGTTATAGAAAAATTTTTACCAGGGAGCTCACTGAGAAAACCATCATGTGGCAAAGTTTAGTGACCTAAAGAATGACACATTCTTATGTCAACAATGCTTTTACTTTTAAAGGAAATAATTCTTATAGAAAATCTCTTTTTCATATTGTACATCTTATTTATGTTTGCAGCTAGGGAAAGAGCAATGGGAATTTAAGTGACTTAAATCCTTATAAAGACCACACCCTTGACTCTAGCACCAGCTGTGAGGGGACCTGGTCTCTTGGGTCCAATGTGCTATGATGCATTTAGAAAAGAAAGCAGAGAACATAAGCTTTGTCTTCCCGAGAAGTCCTGACATGAAAGGTTGCCCTGTGATTTAGGGTGAGGCAGCAAGTTGCCAGGGGGGCTTCTGACCCTGCTCTTATTTATGAGCAGTTGCTAGTCATATAACCCTCGGAGATTCTCCACGTTACCCATAATTCACATCCCAGATAGCAAAGAGGAGATCCCCAGATCAGGGAAGAGCTCTATTTTGAAAACAGAGTGGAAGTTAAAATAAGGGAAGTCTTGAGATGGGGGCACAGAAGACGAGAAAAGGAATACAAATGGGGGTGTTGGTTCTCCCTGCCTTTGTGATTTCATCTGAGATCTTTTCTGCTCTGAAATGCTTTAGAATTTCCAAAGTCCCTCCACCAATACTTTAGGACAGCATCAAGAAGCTTTTCTTATCATTTCCTCATTGCCTTGTGACACAAATTTTGTATCAGGGCCTCAGGAACTAGAGCAGTGAAGAGCTCTTTGCTACAATGTGAAGGCCCAAGCAGTGGTCCTCAACCTTCTGGCCCTTTAAATATAGGTCCTCGTGTTGTGACCCAACCATGAAATCATTTTCGTCGCTACTTCGTTACCACCATTATGAATCGTAATGTAAATATCTGATATGCAGGATGGTTCTAGGCGACCCCTGTGAAAGGATCGTTCAACCGCCAAAGGGGTCGCGACCTACAGGTTGAGAACCGCTGCCCTAGAGGCTGTTGGGAGACAGTGAGTGAAACTCTCTCCTACTGTGAAACCTTATAATATGATAGAACCTTATAATATGATAGAACAGGCAGAGGCTAAATGTGTGCACGTAAGAAGTTCCACCCAACCGCAAGCAGACCCATAACATTCTCAGTAGATACCTTGTCAAATAAAAAATAAAATTAAAAAAACACACAACACTGTAACTTGCAGTTGTTCCAGAAAAACCATCTGGGCCAGGTTTTGCATTCTCCGTTGGCTTGCAAATGTACACATTGGAAACCCCCTTCAAAAGAGGCTCTACCTACAGTCAGTTACAGAGATACACTGACAAGATTGGAAAGTGAGCATCAGACACCTTTAATTTTTTTTGTCTACAACGAGCAACTTTAGTGAACAATTAATTGATACAAGATAAATCCCATGATTATATTTTGTTTGGATATTTGTTTTGAATTTTAAAAGTTTAAAAATATATTCTTTTTGATATCTTAATGTCTTATCATCCCAGAAAATACAAAAGGTGAGAGTTGAGAGAGCAAGATAAACAAGATTGAGAGTGAAGGAGAGGAAGGAAGTCACTTGCATGTCTGCTCACACCCTTTCCATGGTGTGGACTGTCCTTACCCCATCTTGGTGCCCCAAACCTTCACATGGTCCCAGTTGGCCCTGAGACACATGTGACATCTCCAGCCCCAGAATTCTCATAGCACTTCAGCACCCTTTTATTTTGACACTTAACTGTCTTGATTGTTCAAACAAGTCAAAGAAACATGGACTTCCATGTTCATTCCTTTTTGCTTGTCAAAGTCCTTCTCATGCTTTAAGACTCAGCTCAGGCATCACCTCTTCCAAGAATTCTTCTAATACCCACCTCCAGATGCCCCTCATTCACTGTCCCCAGTATTCTCCTTAAATTCCAAATCTTCCTATCTCTGCACTTTCCACAGCAAAAAGATGACTTATCAACATGTCTTACTGGGTTGTAAGCTTCTCTGACTCAGGGATTCTGTCTTAAGCATCTTTCTCTCCCCAGCAGTTAGAACAGTACCTGGGGCAGAGCTGGGACTCCGTGAGTGTTTATTGAACTTCATGAACTACTTTGAATTTGTTACTCCAATGTTAGTCTTATCTCCTTGGTCAGTCTCTCTGCTCCACAAGGTGGGTAAGATGTATATCTAATCTCATGAATACCTTTAACATTTGGTGCATAACAGGACTTTATAAATATCTGTTGAATGAATGAACGAATGTGTCCTGACCTTAGCCTCCCACTACAGATTACAATGTGCAGAAGAAATGAGAACATAAAAATTCCATCTGTGGGAGAATTTTTCTTATTTACAATTGTATCTTATTTCTATATTCACTGCCAAGATGATACTGTAGATTTCTTTTTTTTTTTTTTTTTTCCAGAAGAGAACATCTGCTGAGGCCTGGAAGGAAAATATACCTGTGGTTAAGGGTAGGGCAGGGACTCGAGAGTTTACCAGATGTTTTCAACAAACCTCTGACTTTAAAGTGTCTAGGAAAAGCCATCAATGAGATGTAGCCCAGGCAGATAAAATCTTTGCCAGCGTTTACTCATTCACACAGTATGTCAATAAGCATTTATTGAGCATCTTGCCCGGGCCAGGTGAGGCTTTGTGCCAGCTGTCAGAGAAACACAGATGGGTAACGGACAGATCCTTGCCCACAAGACTTCAGAGCCTAATGGGAAATTAACAGCAGCTCCAATCCTGTGTGGTAAGTGCCATGTTAGCAGTAAACACTAGGTATAAATAAAGCAAAGGTTAAAGTTATTTGTTCTGGAAACTTCTCTTTACTTCCCAAATGGGCAGAACCAAGTGAGAGATTGTGAGCACCAATGGCTGTGTGAGGCTGGCGATTACATTGACTAAGGAGCTGATGGCATTAGGATGACCTTGGGGCAGTAGAGAGACAGTTACAGAGGATGTTTACATTAGGATTTTGCTTTTCCATTCAGTGTAGCTTCTCCCATTTTCATTTTCATATGAGTCATCTGAGAAGCCTGCCAAAAATGCAGATTCTCTGTCCATGGGACTGAGGAAAGATGGTTGATATTCTGCATCTCTAACAAGGTCCAAGGTGATGCTGATGCTGCTGGCTCATGGACCACACTCTTATTTGCAAGAATACAGAAGAAAAAACACTGGCTTTTGAAGGCTAACAGACAGCGGATATTAAATCCCAACTCTAATATTTACATCCATGTGGCTCTTGGTGAATTGCCTTTGCTTCTTGATCCCCAGTTTATAGCATTTGGGAAAAAAATAAAGAATAAAGTTCACATCACAAGGCTGCTGTGAGGATTAAATGAAAGTGTTTAGAATAAGTACTCAATAATTATCACCAATTACTAGGAGGATTTTTATCCTTTTTCTCAAATGTGTTTGGGAATTATAAGATGAATTCCAAATCTTCCATACTCACATAGAATCCTACTTACCCCTGGTCAGTATTCTTATTTTATCCATGTGGGCCCATTGTCTGCTTAAGATTTCTCTTTTAGTCCCCATGCCTCTCAATTTAATATCAGATGCTATTCATGAACTAGATGGCTTGTTTATCTGGGTTATTAATGAAGTTGCTAAGTGAGACTGCAGGGGAAAGCCAGAAGCATTCTGCTCCCTGCCTCCCCATAAATCACCGCCCTGTGCTGAGATGGCTGCTGCCACTTGTCAGTTCCTATCATCCCACTCATCTCAGTGCATTTGAATGACTTTCATGATTAAAGTTTCATGAGCTGCCACATCAAACATTCTCTACACCTCAAGGTCTAACTCTTCGACAGCACTTGCTTTTGTCTTCTCACTCACCAGTTTTATCACAAAAAAGCATGCAGGTGCACCTGGCAGGAGAGGACTTTTTCCTTTAGAGGCCCCCACTGCTGACTTCCCTTTTAGCTGTTATCTCCTCGGTGCTGAGCAGCTTGCTTTCGGCCTCAGCTCTCCACCCGACAGGTGACCAGCTGGCTCTGCACATAATATATGCCTTTTACCTGGTGATAAATCTGGTGGCCACATGCCTGACAGCTTTCCTGTGGCTCATCACCTGCATATTCATGCTGCTGAACCCAGGCTGGCATTTCCCCATCCTCCTATCACACACAGGCCACTCCTCCACACATAACCTTGGCTCCCAGAGCCACAAGAACAACTTGGCTGTGGTCATGACCGGGCTCGGGTTCACATGTCCCACAACAGAGGGATACCCGGTTTTCTTTTGAAAATGGAAATCAAGGTTTCCCAGCCTAGAATCCACAGGGCTTCCTGCCATTCAAATACGTCTGCACGTTAACATCATCACATGAGTATGCCTTGGGCTTCTCTGAACAATACAGTAGCAAGTGAGTTAAGAGCCATGACCTCAAACTAGAAATACTACTAATGGGACTTTACAGAAAAGATGAAAGAGATTTCAGAATCCACATCCAGAATGTTCCATATTGGCATCTTCTCAGCTCATTTCATAAAGGGAACCCCTCATTATCCCCAGAAGGGAGAAGCTAATAGAGAGACAGGTCATTGGGTTTGCAGGTTGGCTGCAGTCTTCTTGAGAAAGAGACGTGTGGTGTGCAGGACAAAAGTGGGCTGCAGAATGAATGGAGGTTCTTTCCCATTTGGGGATCTAAGAATCTCAAGGCCAGAAAAGCCAAAAATGTCCAAACTTCCTCTTTCTCCTATTCTTAAATCATAAGGAGATACAAAATTGGAGTTTTTCCAAAATTTGACAGTTTCTAACAGAAAGCCTTTGCTTAAGCCTTTTGCATTCTCTTATATATTGTCTTTCTCTCTCTGAACACACACACACACCTCTGTTGTTTCACCTTCACCAACATCATCTATAGTTCTACTCTTCTATACAATAGCCAAAAGTAGCTCTTCACATTTACATTAATTAAAATGTTTTAAATTTTAAAATTCAGTTCTTTGGTCAACTAGCCATGTTTCAATGGCCATGTGTGACTGGTTGCTGCTATGTTTAACAGTAGAGATACGGACTATCTCCATCATCACAGAAAGTTCTACTGGCCACTGTTGACCTGCAAAGTACATATTATACAACACATATTCAAGAAACATGTGTTTAATTGGTGCAATGAATGGATGGATGTGTATTACAGTGTTTCCAAATATGTTTTTTGTTTTTCTTCAATTTTCTCATTTATTTAGGCATAAATGAAGTTAAATACCCAACTTCACACCATACCACTCATAGAGCTATCTTATTTGGCATATATTTCAATATTTAAAAAACCAAAAACTACTAAAAGAAACATAAGAGAGTTCTATAAACTTTCAATGGGGAAGAACTTTCCAATCCAGAGAGGAAAAGATTCACAGATTTGTGTGTGTACATTTAAATTTCTATGAAGTAAAATAATAAATTAAAAGAAGTGGGAACTTCTTTTAACAAGTGGGAACAAACAAGTGGGAACTTTTTAACATATGTGACTTTGATAAGAAATTGAAAACCTTAATATATAAAAGTTTTAAAAATTAATTTTTAGAACACCCCAGTAGAAAAATAGACAAAAGCTAAGAATAATCAATTCACAAAAGACTACAAATAGTCATTTTACTCATCAAAAAAGCTGAACCGTACTACTAATCAAGTAAGTGCAATGAAAGAAACAATAAAATTTTCATTTTCACCCACTGGTCTAGTAGAGATTTAAAAATACTCTCGTTATTAAAGATCAGGGTTGTGGGAAAATAGACACATTCAATGTTGATGTTCTGAATTTTAAACTGATAAGGCTTTGGGGGAGGACATTTTGACAGTTTTAACCAAAATTTGAAATGTGAATACATCTTTATCAGCAATTCTATTTCTAGAAATGTGTCCTGCAGTGGTACTCAGACAAACACATAGTGACTTATGTACCTGGAAGTTTGTGACCACACTATTTATAAGAGTAGAAAATAGACATCTGAAAGTCTACTGACATATATGAAATGGAATATTGTTTAAGTGTTGCTGTTGTTTTGAAACAGCAGTTTTCTATTACTAAAATGATACATTGTTAAGTCAAAAATACAAAATGCAAAATAATTTGTATATGCTCACCTCCATGTGAGTTAAATATATCTTATCAAATATACACACAGAGAGATACTAGAGACAAAATACTTATTGAGAGTTCATCTCGGCCAATCTCTGTTCTAACTGCTTTATATTTTAACTCATGTCATCTTCACATAAACCTATGATGTAGGTAATGTTATTATCTGTATTTTTCGGATAAGGAGATTGATCATTAGCATAAAATCACTTAGCTAATAAATGGTGAAATGAGGATTTAAACCGGGGAGACTAGCCCCCAAATTTGCCCACTTAACACTGCCAAATCGTGTGTGTGTTGAGGACAGTGGGAGGATAACAACAGAGAATAAAGTGGTAGATTTCAAATTTTTAACCTTGTTACATCTGATGAGTGGAATTGTGCCCAGAGATGGTTAAATGAGAACAAATGTGACAAGTGGTTTACAAAATGTAAGAAAAAAGAAAAAATGTTTACTTATTTCCGTTTTGTAATGTTTAAATTTTTATAACAAGCATTATCACTTGTACAATAAAAATTTAAATCTAGAAAAACATTCTATCTCATTCTAAAAATAATGTTTTTTATTTTAAAAACAAAAAGAGTGTAAATGTGATTTATGGACAGCTTGGAAACTTCACACACGTCCAGGAAGTGAGGGGAGAAATTACTTGTTTTCTGGCAAAGATTGAAGCTGAGTGGAGTCCTCTGGTCTCAGGAGACTTGTGACATCCAAGAGCACGCTGGCCAAGAACCTGAGTCAGCAGCCAGCACTGCAAGCCCAGCTCGGCCATGCCTGGGTCATTGTCCTTGGCCTTGACTTGGCACACTAAGCTCTGGTTTCCTCTCCTGCGTAAAGGGAATAATGATTGGTCCTTCCCAGAGGCTTATGGTGAGTAGTGCGTGAGGTGGAAGCTAAGGACTTTGTGCATGCCTGCTCCATTGTTAATCTCAATCAACATTAGCTACTATGGTCACCATTGCCATGTTGAATGTTTATCACTCCTTCTCTTGGCAATTTGGAATCAAGATTGCAGTTGATCAGGACATGTGAAGCAGCCAAGTGACCAGGACAACTGTGGGGGGAGAAAGAACGTTTCCTTTACTCTTCCAGGTTCCTTTGTATGGTCTAATAATGGAATCTACATGTGATAGATTAGATTAGATTAGATTAGATTAGATTAGATTAGATTAGATTACCAAGAAAAAAATAACCAAATTTAATTACATATGTATGTGTAGGAGCCCCACATAAATGAGAGTCAGAGACCCCACATACCTAAGACGTCAAAGAACGTAAGTTAAAATGAGGTACATGGGCTATTCTGAGCAATGGGCATGGTAAGGCACTTGGGGTTTAAGGGGGCTAGGGGAATATCTTTCTCAGGGTGATTTTTAACAAGCAGGTGTTCAGTAATTAGAAGTTTGCCCTGCATATAGATAGCTCAAAAAGATTTTATCTCTGATAATAACTTATTATAGGCAAGGCCCCTAATTTACATTCTTCTAGGTAGTTAAGGGAGTGGGCAGACGTTTCTCTTGAGCCCACAGTATCTCAGTTGCCTTCAGTTCAAAATAATCCACATATCACAGAGGTACATCTTAGGGTAACTCATTCTGAACTCCTTCACGACTAACTTAGCATGTGAAATAGGGGGTGTAAGTATAATGACAGACTGTAACCAAGTAACTATAGATTAAAAGCGTGTGGGTGCAATGATCACACCCTGAGTGCTACAGGTGATTAAGTCTTGGAAATCCAACCTGTGTGCATCACTTCTCAGAATAAGGGGACAATTTTGTTCAGAAAGATGCTGTCCACTATTACTCTCTTGTTTTCTCCATAGGGATGAAAATCTTAAAATAAACGTATAAACCTTTTCATTTCCAAAGCTCTTAAACATAGTTCATAGCTCCTGCCTCTCACTTATAATGAAAGGTTATGTATTTAGGAAGTGCTCATGGCAACCTTCTTAAAAAATAAGAAACAGAAGAAAAATATATCAGAAACTCCTTAAAGACAAGAGTCCAGCAAGTACCCTGTCCAAGACTTAATTGCCATATGATTGACATGTATAGTTTTGAGAATGGCTGTGTCAATATACTACACTCTCTGCTCCAGTGTCCATCCTACTCCCATTGCTTCTGTGTGAAGACTCATAAATATTTGCACAGACTCATAAATATTTGCACACACACACACATAGTTTGTCTCACACATTTTCAAAGACTATTTTGAAGTACAAGGCACAGCCAGGTTAATAAAACATACTGGAGGCTGTGTTCTGTTAGTTCATTAAACTATAAAGCATTTTTAAACGTGCAGTTAATTCTAGGTAAATTAAAGACATGGCACAGCTACGATACTTTTGCAAGAGCCTGTGTGCTAGTATCTTACAATTTTTACACTAAATCACCCTGCCAAAAGGTTTAACAACCATCCATATTTATAACGGCTTTCTAGATTTTTTTTTTTGCCTACCTTAGTTGTCAGAGCATTAACGAATCTGGTTGTTGGGAAGAATTCCAACTCAGAGTTATTTTTCCATGAGGTACTTCAGACTCCACACAGCAGCTCTGGTTATGTTGGCAGTGGCTTTGCATAACTGTTGGTTTCCTGTAGTATAAATATGTGAACTGCTAAGAATGCTAATGTTTTGCTTTGACCAAGAAAAAGCTCTCAATAAATGACAAGGAATTACCCTCATTGGATTACTTAAGTTGTTGTTGTTTTTTTTTAAAAAGGGGGCAAATTAAACCAAAGTAATAGAGAAAAGTGATCATATAAAAGCATGCTACAACTTTGAAATTATTCTTTGAGTTAAAACAAATGTTCGAATTGTTTAATTGCCAAAGTCCTTTCTGGTTGACGAACTCAGCTGGAAGAGGCCATGGAGGTCACTGGAGAACAGGAGTGCAGGCAGCGGCCAGCTATGGCCCAGTACGTACAGAGACAGTCAGAGCCTTGGCCCCTGCAGATTTATTTTTTTTATTTTTTTTTTTTTTGACTGTGTTCACCAACTTTTTTTTTTTTTGACTGTGTTCACCAACTTTTTTTTTTTTATTTTTTTTTTTTATTTCATTGCTTAAAGTATTACAACAAGTGATAGATAAGTATTACAACAGATGATAGATAGAGGAAGGAAAGCAGCCTGAGCTGGGAGCTCGCCCAGGCCCCAGGTTAGGAAGAAAGGCTGCAGAGAGGAAAGCTGGGCGAGAAGGGAGTTCTGAAGGGTGGTGCCTGAGAGGCTTTGCTGCCCCTCAGAGCAGTCCAGGAGCTCTGAGGGTGAGAGGGTAGGGACCTAGCAGAGCCCGATGCCTTTGCTTCTTCCACATCCTCCAAGCTATCCAGCCCCAGCTGTTTCCCATTCAGTCTCTGTTCTCCCCTCTCTCCCACACACAGCGATCCAGCTCTGTTGAGTACAAGCCAGGTGAGTGACCTCCCAGAGCTCCTCGCTGTTGCGGTTACTGCCGCCCCGGCCCCTCTCTCCTCCTCCTCTGCCCTTTACCCTGGAAGCTCAGCCTTCCGCCAGGGCACCCCTTCTCGCACAGCAGGACTGGGCGACT
This sequence comes from Murina feae, assembly GCA_004026665.1. NCBI lineage: Eukaryota > Metazoa > Chordata > Mammalia > Chiroptera > Vespertilionidae > Murina > Murina feae. The sequence continues at coordinate 48,061 of PVJC01003494.1, forward strand.
GTACTCACTTGGCACCACAAGCCACAGTGGCTGCTGGTCTGCTGGTCTTTGGTTGGTACTTGTCTGTCTCCTCCGCTGCAAAATGAGTTTCTCCAGGGTAGAACCATGACTCAGCTGATTTTTATCCTTAGAGCCTAGCCTAGTGCTGGCCCATACTGGACTCTTGAGAAACAGTTTTCATAGAAATCACAGATTAATTAGGTTTGTGTTTCCACAATCATAACCGCCCTTATTTGTGTGTTAGCCCATGATGAAATGGTAACAGGCATTACATTAAGCTAATCATTTTAACTGATTATTTAAATATTTGTAAATCACTTGAAATAACACGATGATTAGCTAAATTATACACACACACACACACACACACACACACACACACATATATAGCCTAACCTACTGTTACAATATGAATAACATTACCTTACACATAAAATGTTATTTATTTATATAGTATTGGTTCCCATAGGTAAGTTTCACAATGAATGATTTATAGTCATATGTCACTTCTCCATCTGCCATTAAAAGAGCTAGTTGAATAACCATTGTTCTTTTTTGGAATGTTAGTCATTAAAAAAATTTTACAACGAATGTGTCAGTCATACAAAATAGAGAGAACAGTATAATAAATCCCATGAATTCATCACCCAATAATTTTCATTTCACAACTAGCCTTGTTTCGTCTCTCTGCTCTATGTTACTTCAAAGTAAATACCAAACATCACATCATTTCATCTATAAATACTTCAGTATCTCTAAAAGGACTCTTTAAAAACATAATATCACACCTAAAAATTAATATTTCCTTAATATAAAAGTATCAAGTTTGTGTTCAAATTTCTAATTGAAACATAGACCTTAACAATGTATTATAGTTTGTTCATGGAATAAGGAAACACGTTAGATGCATCCATTATGACTGATGGATAAATTCCCTAACTTTCTTTCAATCCGTAGGTTTCCCCTTTCATCTCCTTCTCTTTCTTACATTTTGGTTGGATAAACAAAGTCATCTATCTTGTAGAGCTGTCCAGTCTGGGTTTTGCCAACTGCATTCATGTAGTGTCTTTTAATGTGATCGCTGTCCTCTGCATTTCCTGGAAAGTGGTAGTTCTAGCAGCTCTATCAAATTCAAGTTTCATCCATTGGCAACACAACTCACTTCAAAGGTGGTGGTGTGTTCTTTAGTCAGGAGGTTTTCTCTTTTTGTGATGTCAGTAAACACTCATGCTTAATGTCAAGATGCGCTAATTTGTTAGTGGTTCATCGTGCTGATATTCCAATGCCATTGTGTGTCTTTTCTTCACTTAATAGCTGGTTATTTCTATAAACATAAATTTCCCATTTTTACTATTTGATTACTCAGTGGTAGAGTTTGTAAAGAAAAAGGCAAAATAAATATTATATTCTTTCCCTTTAGTGTTCATAATAATGAGTCAATTAATTATTAACATCCTTCAATGGTAAGCAATTATTTTTCCCCAATGTAGTTTGAACTCATTAATTTAATTATGTTTGATGAATATCAACCCATTACAGTTAAATGTCCTTATTTGATCCTAAAATTGTTTAATCTTTGACCAGTGGAGTCTGGTTAAAATTAGCTCCTGAATTGTTTTGACTTGACCCTAGTAGCCCATGGCAGTCATTTTAAGGCAAATTACAATACCCACAGAATAAAGAGAATTTCCATGCAGATGAGCACCTCTCTTCTTTCCCAGTCCAACAAAAGGCCATGCTACTCACTGAACTGTGCTTGATTCAGAGCTTTCCTGAGAAAGGCTCCCATGAAAAGGCTGGAATGCCGGGGTAAAGCTATGTCCTTTTATCTTGAAGATTTCTTCAAGCGCTCAAGAAATACTAGGATTTTTATTAACATGTATGAAGCTTATATTATTATTTCCTTAAGACCTCAAAGTTCCATTTGACATGATTGTTAGTTTTCAAGAGTATATAATTGCAAAAGTCAGTTTCATAAAGATTTCTTCTTAAAGTAAAAGCTAAATATGATGTAGGTAATGCTCAAATTCCAAATAGCAAACGGGATTAGTCAAAATGATCTCCGGACTTGACCTCACTTTGCCTCCTTCCTTCTAACACTGGGCAGCCTTCCCATTTCAGAGGCATGGCCCAGATGTCAGGGGCTCAGCAATGAGACAGCTGCGAGAGACCAGGAAGGGACCAGGCCACCACTAGTAATAGCCACTCTTGAAAATGTTCAGGAACCATGGTGAGAAATATTTGCCTTGAATGACTTAGGATGGGTTATAATTGACATAACAGAGTGGGTAGATCAATTTGGATAATTCTTCCAAACAATGTGGAACTAACATTGTCTAGTCAGTTATGTAAAAAGCACAAATATTCTGTTTCTTGTCAGTCACTAAACTTTTTTGTTGCTCTTTCTCACCTCTATTCCCTCATCATTTTTCTCACCTGCATTCATTCATTCATTCATTCATTCATACATTCATTCATTCATTCATGCAGTAACCAGTAATTGAAGAACTTCTATTTTCCAGGACCTGGGGATAAAATAAACTGTGATGAATGGAACAGGCAAGATTTCTGCTTTCAAGGAACTTTCTTTCTGGCTGGAGGAAATGGTTAAAATATAAGCAAATAACTCAACAACAGAGTTTAAATGGTGATATTAGCCATGAAGAAAATAAAACAAAATTAAATGATAGAAAGTCATCGTGGGGCTACTTTAAAAGGCTGATTGGGGAGGGTTGGAGATAAACTACAATAGGAATCTGTACCTTTTTCTATAAATTGTCAGATAGTAAATATTTTAAGCTTTGTGTCCATCTAGTTGCAACTACTTAACTCTGTCACTGCATCATGAAAGCAGCATAGACAATATGTAAATGAATGGGTGTGGCTGTGTTCCAATAAAACTTTTCTTACAAACACAGGTGGATTTGGCCGTTAGGCTGCAGTTTACTGATCCCTGAACAGAAATCTATTTTACTGATGGCCTGATGGTCCTACTCATACAGCCCAGTCATCTTTGCAGAACAACTTTTGTAGACACACCGAACCAACCTATTATTCTAACTCTTGCAAGAGAAAGTTAGAGATCAAACTTCTCATTCTTCCTTGGCTCTAGTCTCACTACCCAAGGGTGTAATAAGGATTTAAGATAATACACTTGGGGGAAAAAGAAGGGTAATTACAAGGGTAATTGATTTGAGCTTTGTTGCAATGGAAGTACACCCCTCTAGAAAGTCTAGAGGTGACACCCAATATGTGTGCCCATTTAGCAATACATTATCCAGTCTTTTGGAAACCCTGATAGTTCATACCCACTATCTTATAACTATCTACTTTCCACATTATCTCCTTTATTTTCTCTCTGTCTTCTTTTCTCACCACATTTGTCCAACAAGATTTACCCTTTACAAAACCACAATGGCTAGTTTTTGTCAGTTATATTTCTCCAGATGTTTTGTGATCTCATTCCTTCTTAATGTCTCTCAGATTTGCCTACCTCTGAGGGTAGGCTGGACAGTCTATAATTTCTCATCCCCTGCCACTCAAAATGGCTAAGCAATAGCCCCCTTCAGTGAGGTCAGCCAGTGAAAGTCATACGTATGGTAAACATGCCTTGAGCTATTCAGCAATAACATTCAGTGGAGTTTGCTTTAGTTCAGAGGCCAAGGGGATTTGGTGGGGAAAAAATACACAAAAGCCTGTTGTACTGGAGTAAGCTTGACAAAATCAACTGCTAGAGAAAACTAGAGCCAGACTTTGGCATCAAGAAAGGGAAGAAAAGATATTTTCCCATTCAGTTATTCAAGGCACCCAGAATAAGGAAACAGATATTATCTGTGGTTGCCTGTACTTTCCTTATGAGTTTACTCTTCTCATTATTAAACCACAGTGTCAAGCCCAAGTTGAGCAGTGAATTGGCCCAGAAGTATAGATTTACCTGCTGGAATCACAACCTGCCCCATTCTTTGTGAATGGATCCACCCCATGCACACAAAGGCTGAAAACCTGCAAAATCCCCTGGTGAGGGAGCATGCACTGCTTAGGGACTGTCCCATCTGCTCATTGCTACTCAGTGTTTCTCATTTTCATCGTCTTTCCTCTGAAATAATAACCCAGCTTGACAATATTCAATGACTCCTGGAATTTGCATCAGATCTCCTTGCTCTTACAGCCTCATGTGACCTTCACTTTCTGACCTTACTTGACACAGTGTAGGTAAGGGCTCCTCTCAGCCTTCCATGCAGGGGTCCTCTTACTTTTTAATGCAACCCGAACAGAGCTGGGTCAGCCAAGCCAGCATCACCCATCTCCTCTGTAGAGATTGGAGGGGTAGGAAAGTCACTTGCCAAAAGTTCAAATATAGGAGCACAGGAATGAATGCAATGTGAGACCATAATTCTACAGGTCACATCAGGGCAAGATCTGAGTTTTGCTGTGATTTCAAAGGGCATCATTGAAAATGGGCTGGAGTCTGCTTCTGGCAGATGGTCTAGGGCAGATAAACCAACCACTGGGCCACGGCGGCAGCACGGGACGACCTGAAGAGAGCAGGACGTGGCCTTAGCTGTTCTCAACCTTCTATGCTCGTGACCTCACATCTTCTTGTTTGAGCTGCAGGGAAAGATCTAAACTAAGAAAGGCTTGGTCCATATTTAGGCCAAAGTATGCAAAAGGAAGTAGCACCACCGCCTGGCCCTGCGCCAGATGAAGCCGGAGGAGGCGGGGGAAAGGGAAGCTTCCAGGGCTACCCGAGGCCACGTCCGTCCGTTTTCTCTTTAAGGAAGAAAGCATCTCTTTCCCAATGGGAGGAAGGCGGGTGGAGAGTCTCTGTCAGGGAGCGTGTGAAATAAGTGACTTTTCCCCTGGAGACAAAGAGCTGGTCCCGAGCCATTAGCATTCTGGTCCATGCACACCTCGGTGGTGCAGGGTGGCTGCTGAGGCTGAGAGGAAACCCAAGTCATTCATGGAAACAATGATGACTGGTTCCCACTAAAACTGAGCCACAAACGCCTGCCCACACCATTGAGCAACAACGGCCAACGGGGGCTCTTTTACTCAATTTAATTCCTTTTTTTTTTTTTTTTTTTTTACATCACAGTTCACTTCCGATGTCACTTTGTATTGGTCCCAGGTGTAAAGGTGGTTTTCTGAACATGGCCCTCACTTCATATTCTAAAATAGAATGATGATCCACACAGCCTGAGGGGCACTTTGACAAAGTTCAGGTTGCTGTTGTCAGCAGCAAACAGGGGAGAGGATTCCGAGAACAAAACCCAGCCATGTAAATCAGCAGCGAGGTTTTAGCACATGCTGGAGGTGGGCCATGTTGAGCTTGTGAAAAACAGGATTGAGACACCACACATTACCCCAAGGTGGGACACCCCACCCGGCCCCTTTCCACGCCCCTCTCTTTGCAAAGACAAGATGATCCCCTCGCTAGGCGCTTCTCCAGGTGCCTGGGCCGCCCACCTCTCTCCCAGCCCCTTCTCGGAGCGCACCTGCTCTGGGTGCCTTTGCCTGAAACCTGTGGGAGCGTGAGGCTGACCTGATCTAAGCCCCGGGAGGTCAGAAAGACCCCGAAGTCTCCCTTCGCATCCTCTCCCAGGGAATGACCGCATCCTCCTGCAGCCCAGGGGGCTGAGCCTAGGAAGGCCAGGAAGAAGAAGGGAGGGAGGTACTCAGGGGCCGTTTTGAACATAACAACTAGGAGGGAATAAAACACTAGTTTGGACAAGAACAAAACTTTGCAATCTATGTGGTTTTGAGCAAATGACTTCCCTTTAAGCTGCTGTTCCTCCTTCCCCCCTCTTCTTTTTCCTCTTAATAAGAACATTCTGGGAGCACTGTCTCTCTCCTAGCTTCATGAGTAAGTTGGGGATAAAATCACTGTTTCACACAATTGCTGTGAGAATTAAATTAGGGACTATCTGGGAAGCATTCGGCCCCAGGCCTGGCACAGAGGAGGCAGTAAGGAAATGGACATTCTCAGCCTTGTCTGCGTACTAACAGCCTCATCGGCTGAATTCAGTGCCGACAGAGTTCAGGAAAGGACACAGCTCCTCATGTTAGGCCTCCCGGCCAGACAGCTTTCTCCTCACTGGGAGCCCGAATACACTCAGCACAAATGGGTGCTCCCTCCATGAGGGGAGCAAGTGGAAGCCGAGAGGCCTGCGCCCCAGCCAGCCAGGCGTCATTGTTTGGGAAACCCTGCCTTTGTGTTCCGAATTTCGCATTTCAGGAACAGCCCAGCGGCAAATCAGAGTTGAGGATTCCAGACTTGATTTATTTGAAGTCACCAGCCACTACATATTATAAAGGCTCCTTTAGAAACGACTTTAATCAGCAGAATTCCAGTGGCAGGAGAGTCAAGAATTCATTTTTTCAAAAGGTCTATAGGGGTAACTGAGAGCACATACTTGGTATATGAAGAGACTGGAGACAGAATGGCCAGAGGACTGGTCCAGTGTCTTGCAGCCAGTTACTCAAAGAACAGGATTAAAAGGAGCAATGAAAGGACCTGCATGCATATATGCATAACCCACGGACACAGAAAATAGCAAGGTCAAGGCCTGGGGAAAGGTGGGAGTGGGGAGGCAGGAGTCAGTGGGGGGAAAAGGAGAACATCTGCAATACTTGCAATGACAAAGATAATTTTAAAAATAAATTAAAAAAATAAATATACAAAAGTTCCAAAATAAAAAAAAAAAAGATCTCAGGATACCCAGGTTCCATGATATCCAGCTGACTTCTGCATGTCCCCGTGGCGGGGAGAGGGAGATAACCTGGGCTGCCTCGCAGAAGAAAGGGGGATGGGTATAGCAGATAGAACATGGGCCTGAATAACCAGCCCCTGGAGTCCGAGGCCCAGCTCAGCCACCAGACGTGGTGGCTCGGTCCCGGTGACCCACCCATCCCACCCCTGGGACCAGGAGGCCCTCAGCAGCCGCTCAGGCTCTGGATCCCTTCCCTGGCCCCAGATAGCGCAGGCATGCTGCTCTCCCCAAGAGCCCCGGAACACCCAGGCAGCGCTTGGCTCACAGCTCCCATCCAGTTCTTTTCCTCACTCTGTCCAAATAAAGGCAACCGCTCTCTACCCATCTTTTGTCAATAGCATTTTTGTGCGATCCTCCCCGGGGTCACGGGTTGTTTGTTCTTGGACTGCTTTCTGGGAAGCATTTTTACGTCCACGCTGAGTCTCTGCCATGGGCTTAGAAGAGCTTCAATCCCACAGGATGCCTCGGAGAGAAAGAAATGAGAGGCAAGAAGAAAACAGAGGAGCTGCACTATTAAGCTGGCCTGTCCTGCCCGCATGGTGGCCGAGCCAGTCAGCCTCAGCCCTCTTCAGGGCTGTGAAGTCTTGTGCCACTGGGCAGAAAAGAACAGGTCAAAGGCTCACAGTTTTATGGACTGAGACAAAAGAATGGGGCTGGATTTAAATTCCTCTCTTTCCCCCACAAATTATACTCAGCTACTATGCAGTGGCGGCTACTATCAGCTAAGCTGGGCATTGCGTCAAGGGCTACCCTGTTTAGGGGCTAAAAGAGAGGCAAAGGTAGGGCAGTTTCATCCCTGCCCTTGAGGAGACTGTGGTCTGATGAGAGCGAAAGTAGATGAGAACAGGAGAGAGACCTAATAACCAAGCAGAACATAAGTTACTCACTTAGTCATTCGAGCATTTTTTCATTCTATAGACATAGTGGAGAATCTGCTGTTTCAGGGGAAAACGCTTACATTTTTCCCTGAAACTGGGAATTTAAAATATACATAAGCCAGGATCCCAGTGCTCTAGACACTCATGGTCCCTTTGAGGATGTGTGTGAGTCAAGTGCCATGAGAAAGAGCCATAGGAGTTCAGGGAACAAGCTTTCATCATGAGATGATCAGGCCAGTCCCCAAAGCAGAGGTGACATTTAAGGGAGGGCATTTCCTGTCCCAGACTTGGAATCAGCATGTCTCCCGGGGCATCTACAATCAGAGGTACAGAGGAAGGGAAGGGTGGCCCAGGTGAGTCCATAGCATGAACAGTAGCGCAGAGGTGGGAAAACAGGAGGCAGGGTCAAGAACCACCTCGTGGGGCCTGATGGATCAGGGAAGCCAGTGAAATGGCTACACGGAAGCCAGGACAGGACTAACTCTGAGCTCCGAGGATCTCGCAGCAAAAATGCAGCACAGCTGTGATGTACACAGGAATCAGAAGCTGGTGGACCAGGTTTCCCAGAACAGCTGAGATTAAAAATGATGGAGAACCTTAGTTCCCACACTGTGGTCTTGAAATATACTTCCCGCTACAAGAAGCCAGGAGTCCTTTGAAACATGGCTGGCTTCAAGTCTGGGGCAGGAGAGACACAAGATGGGTCTGGAGTATCTTTTAAATCTGACAACACAGAAGCCACTGAGTTGTGTATAGAAAACTAGGAAAAGCTACACAGGCCAAACACAGAGCAACTCAAGCATCAAATCAGGATCGTAACTGAAGAGGATTAAAACACATCACATGGATTAAATCCACAATTCCATAATGATATTTAAAAGAAAAAATATTAATTGCTCACCACTGAAAGAGGCTGGGAAACCAGCTGGTAAGTAAGGGAGAGAATAACACATGTATTTGTCTTCCTAGATGAAGTGAACCACCCACTAAATGAAGGGAAGTTTGTTTTTATAGAAGTGCTCCTGCTAAAAAATGAATAAGGGATGAGAGGAATTAGAATATCACCATTTCGCCAAGTTTCAAGAACAAATGGTTCTAAGCATTGATACCTATTGAAAACAAGCAGATGCCATGTGCCTCCTATGCCACTATGAGGTAGTCATACCCCAAATAATTTAATTTGTAAACCAAATCTGCGTGTCTACCAATTGATTCATAGAAAAATACAATGGACAGAGGAACATATCTAATAGCATCACATGGATACACTCAGCAAGATCCAAATTGTGGGGGGAAATCAAAGGACAAAAGACCCTGTTTCCTCAATAAATTGCAAGGGGAAGAAGAAGAAAAAGGTGGATGGATGGAGAACGTATTAAGGTTAAGACACTTAAAAATGCTATTGACTACAAATGTGGACTTTCCATGGATCCTGGTAAAAACAAATTGTGAGAAATAAAATCATTTCTATGATGCTATTAACAAACTTTTGTTTTAAGAAACATTTTAGGAAATGTTTTAAGAAACTTTTGAAGAAATATTAAGAAACATTTCTTTCTTGAGCTGTAAATAATATATTGTAATTATGTTTCTTAAACCTTCATTATCTTTTAGGAATTTTTGTGAATAGAATGATATCATTGGTGAAACTTACTTCAAAATAATAAAGATGGGGAAGATCTAGGTGAAGCAGAGTTGATTATTGTTGAAACTATGATGGGTGCCTGGGAGATGGTTAGAGTATCTACTTTTGTATGAGTTTTTAAAGTTTCACAATAAAAAGTCAATAGTACAATCAAAATAATAAGGAGGCAATGAAGGATTGAATCAGGAACTGAGGAAAGAGAGGCAAGGATAAATGCCAGAAACACATCGCGTAGGCCTGAGGGAAGCCGAGCTGCTGGCAGAGCGCCCAGTGGGGAGGCACTCAGGTCCCGACAGCTCTTGGCTGTGTCTTGTCTCTTGTGTTGGCTCAGACTCTCCTTTGTTTGGATTTTTCCTACCTCTTCTTGAAAATCTCCTCACCTGGAACATTCTGGGCAAGCTTCACCTGCTCCCACTCCTCAAGCATGTGGGGCACTCCCTCCTCTGCGCCCTGTCCACGCTTGCCAAATTCTTCCACCACAACATCTGTCTCTCCCTAGCTCTCAAACCTGAAGGCTTTCACGGGTAAACTTGCATTCTCCATGCTCAGCACAGCGCATGTCACACAACAGACATTGAACTGGTTGGATACACAATGAGGCGATGTCTCTGAACTCTGGCAAGGTGGGGGTGGGGAGTGTTGGGGGGTGTTTTATAGAAATGAGGAGATGTGACAAGTTTGATTGAAAGGTAGATGATGCATTTTGCTTCATACATATTGAGTCTAAAGCTCAAAGGACTCAGATGCAGAAAGTTAGTAAGAACAAGTGGGTGGTCCCCTTCACAGGTATGAGACTGTAAGCCGTTACAGAGGACAGACTTGTAAGGAGAGCGGCACATTCAATGAGAAGGTTACTAAGGATGGACCTGGGAACTAAGGAAAAGTATATTTAAAAAAAATAAGAAGAGGGGGTCCAAATCTTTTTAAAGGTGCGCCGTAAGGCAGAATTCCAGGTGGCTGCTCAGAAGGAAAAGACTTGCAGACAGAGGCTGGGCCAGAAGAGGAGGCCCCTAGGCATTTCCCCCCTGAAATTTCACTAGAGAAGAGACGACTATGTAAAACATTTCTGGGAGAGACAGAGGGAGCATGAGGAACCCCTGACTTCCAACCTCTGAGTATGTCTTTGTTGTTGCTGTTCTATTCCTGCATCTGATGGAGATAGTAAAATGCTATTATTACTGCTCCTTAGATCCATGAGCAAAATTGTACAGGTAAATAGATAACATTTATGTAGCAACTGCTTTGTACCAGGTGGTTCTAAGTATTTTATTGACATTAGCTCATTGAACGCTCCCAACGAACCCTCTGGGCATGGTGCTGGTGTTCCTATCCCATTTGTAGATGAAGAACCAGGGCCACCAGAGGCTAGGCAACTTGGGCAAGGTCAGCTTGTAAAAGGGAGACCTGGAACTTGAGCCTGATGATCTGGCTTCAGAATTTGTGTTCTTAACCACCACACCCTAAGGCCCCTAATGTGAAGTGAGCTAAGTTTTATTGTAACCATTTTATAGAGAGAAAACCAGTTCAGAGAAGACAGGTAACTTGCCAACCAGTTAGACACAGAGCCAGGACTATAATTTACATCTGCTTGTGCCAAGTCTAGGATTCTTTCCATTACCCACTACTACCTCTTCTTAGTAGAGGAGACAAGATTTTATCTCTGAAAAGTGAGGAGAGTAGGCTCCAGGGGGAACTGGGCACTTATAGAGAATTTTTAAAAAGAAGAAAGCCCAGCTGGTCTGGCTCCGTGGTTGAGTGTCAATCTATGAACCAGAAGGTCACGGCTCTTTCTCTCCCTCTCTCTCTCTCTCTCTCTCTCTTTTTCTCTCTCTCTCTCCCATCCCTTCTTCTCTGAAATCAATAAAAAAAAATTCTTAAAAAAAGAAGAAAAAATCTTGAAGAGTTCGTGTGAATAATGTGATAATGAGGCAGCAAGAGGTCCAATCTCAATGCATATGCTATAACTAAAGAGCAAATTCCAACAGAAAAGAAGAATTTTCAATAAATATTTGTGGAATGAAACTAATTGGGACTCCTTTATCCTTTCACCTCTGAAAACACCACCTGTATTAAACTACATTAATAGAAATTATAGTTTGCATTCATTAAAGCTTATTATGTTCCAGGCACAATTTCACTCAATTTTTATGACAATGCTATCAAGTACTACATCGCTATTATGACATCTGTTCTGTGGAAATGGCATATGTACATTACCTAAGGAAACATGGCTGATAAGTTGGGGACCAAGCTTCAGGCCCCACTTTAGCAGGCTGATCTGTGTAGTCTTCATTACTAAAGACTGGCCAGTGTTTCCCCTGTGGTCAAGGATTCCAGAAGACTTGCCCCAACCTCAGGTTCCTGCTAGGAACTACGGAATCCAAGCCCCTAACAATGGCTGACGGCTAGGAGGTGGGCATTTAACCCGAGTGTTCTTCGATTAGAGGCTGACCCCTTACCTATGACTGGATGAACTGGAACCATCAGATTTCTCGTGTGGGAATTTAGAATTGGATAACCAAGCCACTGAGCAGTTAGGAAGAAGAAATAAAGTTACATGAGTATGAATAGGGTTGGACCCCAGAGCCCTTGAAGGACCACATATAAGTCAACTGATGGAATAAAGAGAGGCTCAGTGAATAAAATCAGGAGAGGGTGGGACAGATGTGCATAAAGTAACAGCAATGCCATGAAGACAAGACTTAAAAGCTCCTAAGGAGTAAGTAAGGAGGTGGGGAGGTAGTCTTCCTAGTTCCAGTAAGATCTGGATGCTGCACAGTTCCTTTCTCTGGTATCCAGTCTTCCAGATGGCACCCAGTGGGCCCCACCTCCTGCTGTCCACACCTTACAGAGCCTGCTCCCACAGGGCCGGTATTATGTTAAATAAAATCGTGAAGAAGTGATGGCACCTCCCTTCTGGGGTTAAATTATAAAAGACTGTTAAGTTTTAAGCCTGAAAGTAAGTTATCAAAGGTTGGCTTCTGTCTTGGGCTCTCACTCTTGGATCCCTCTAGGGGAGTTCCCTTGCCATGTAATAAGGATATGCACACAGCCAATGAAGAGACTCTCCTGGGGGAGCAGAGGTTTCCAGCCAACAGCCAGTGAGGCACTGAGGCTGGCCAACAACCCTGGAGTTAGCTTGGAAGCAAACTACTGGACAGAAACTTCATGAGCATCCTTGAGCTGGAGCTGCCCCATTAGATTTCTGACCCATAGATACTGTGACATATAAATGTTTGTTGTTTCCAATTATTACATTTTAGAGTAACTTGCTATATAGCAATATGTACTAATGCACTTTTCTTACCTCCTGGGAGATCTCTGTTCCATTTATTGCCCCGTAAGCTTCCATTTAAAAAGCACCCACTTCCTTAAAATAGTTTGGATGTGGCTTTGTCTCTTCTGGCTGAAAGGACCAGACTGAACCTGAGCCACAGCCTTGGTCCTTAGAGATAACTCTCCTTGGAACACTGACAGCTCACCCAGTTCCTAACTCTGTTTCCATCCCCTCTGTTCTGCTCAAAGGAATACCTTGGTTTGGACTCATCTTATTTTCTTCTTGTATCTGCATTCACGTGGTTCTGGGCCAGTTGCCCAACTTTAACCTTTAACCTATGCAACTGACCCCCGAGCCCCAGCTGAGATACCACCTAGGCCCTCCCCAGCCTGGCTGGACCTGAGGCCCACCTCTTAGCATGGTGCTGGTGTTCTTCCAGCCTTGTTTCTGAGCCCCACAGTGCTAGCTGCAGATATGCTTCCTCTTCCCACCATTGCTAATCTTTAGTTCTCCACACTGACTTTCTAAAATTCAATCATGTTTACCATTAAGCAAATTGTAATCAGTACCTGCAATATGGCAGGCCTAGTGCCAGTCACTGGGGATACAGAGATGAAATAAGACCCCGCCCTGGTCATCAAGGAATGTTCAGTCTAGTTAGAGAAACAGGTACATCAATAAATAGCAGCTTAATGTGATACAAAGATTCCCATAGAAGTGGTGATATCAGCACTGCTCAGAAGAGCCAACTCTAATTCGTCAATGAAAGAGCATGAGAGGTTCTCAGCCAAGGGAATAGCAGAGGAAAGCTCTGCCTCACAAATGAGAATGGCAGACTCTCCCTGGAGTTTTCAACGATGCATTATTTGGAGTGAGTGCAATCATTCCATATGCATAAAGTTTGCTCAAGTAATTCTAAGAATTTCATTTTACAGGTAGCTTTGAGGCCTAAGCAGAAATTTACCTCATGGATGAATTCAAAATGTACATGATGGCATAAATACACAGATATCATTGCAACTAATTTTAATAGAGAAAAGATAGATGTGATCTAAATGCCCATTGTTAGTGGACTGGTGGAAATAAAATATGTACATCCCTAAAACAGAATACTAGGCAACTGTTTATAGAATGAGGCAACACTACAGGTGTAGCTATCTACATTAATAAAAGAGAAACTTGCATGCATGCATAGGAGAATAATCAGTGGACACGGGAAACTGGGGGTTAGGGAGGAGGGGGGGAAAGGCAAGGGGAAAAAATGGAGATCTATCTATCATCTGTTGTAATACTTATCTATCACTTGTTGTAATACTTTAAGCAATGAAATAAAAAAAAATCAATAAAAAAAAAATTAAATTAAAAAAAAAATTGACCATGCCTTCACAATGTCCACCAGCCAATCAGGAGTGAGTATGCAAATTAACCTAACAAAGATGGCAGGTTAATTTGCATATGCAGGTGCCAGAGTGGCAGGGGCTGGGCGGGGCAGGGTGGGGCCACTCTGGGCCTCTGGGCAGCATTAGAAGGCGGAAAGGTGGCTCCAGCCAGAGCGAATCTTGGTGCATCAGGCCTCTAGTACAGTATATTAAGTGAATGAACAAGGCGCAAAGCAGGGTAGTGTGCTGCCAATTGTATGTGTGCGTGCTTGCCTTCTGCTTACTCAGTTATTTAGTCATTCAACAAATATTTATTGAGCTTCTCCTGTATGTCTGGTTCTGTCCTGGAAACTGGAGCTACAATAGCAAACAAAACAAAATGCAAGACACTGAACTTACATTCTGATGCATTTTATATGCATACACTAATGGTAACAAAGAAACGGGTAAGAATTGCTGCCTGAGGCAGGTACACTTGAGGGGTTGAGGGTCAGGAGTGTGTCACTTTAACTCTGTATATATTTGGTACTGTTTGAAGTTTTCTCCATGGTCAAGAGTTTCTTAGCCCCCCCCCCCCCAAACTTTTTAATTAAAAAAGAAAATAGTCATTTCATGTAATTAAACCACTTGCATTAACTCAGATTGAATGCTGCTTCAAAGCACACTCATTCTCCTCTCCCTATCCATTTAATCCTTCCTAAAAAAGAGGAACTCACGCCAAGAAATGATCCTGGAAGTGTCTTCCAGACTAATGGTTTCTGGTCCGAGTTTATCTCTAGACTAGTGAAGGGTCAACGATAATCAAAATGTGATTTTTTTAAAGAAGAAATTTCATCCTAAAGTCACAGAGAGAAATAAGTTGATTTTTGTGATAGGCTCTGAACTGGTTACTAACACACAGTCCCTGGTGTGAAAGAAATAACAGAGTTGGACATGATTAGTATCATTCTAGTACATGGCTACATATTTTACAAATTATCCCCAGCAATGAGGCAGAAAGAAAGTGCCAAGATTCCAGTAGCAGCCCTAATGGCCAGGTTTTGCAATGGTTTGGGGGCACGGAGGGGGGACTAGCTGAAATATTAGACATCATGTTTTCATTCAGGTCCTGTGGGGACATCCACTGCTCCCTCCTCCAGCTGACTAGCCTGCTAACAATATATTACCCTCATATCGAACCAACATAATTCACTAATAACACTGCAGGTCGAGAACTAAGTTTAGACATGCATGTGGATTAGGCATGATCTGTGATGACAAAGGTTTCAAACTAAGCACAAATAACAAGGATAGATTTATGCAGGCCGGGATGTCCATTGCGGTTATTTATCACAATTACATCATTTTGCTCTGGGGTGGAGGAGGGGGAATGCGAAGCTTGTGAACGCGCCTGCGGACACCTCGGATCGGTTCCCGCCGGCACAGAGGGAAGCTCTGTGTGAGTGACCCCTGTCCTTGTGGGGGCTCCCCTGACATCCCCCATCATCCTGGCGGCCCTGTCAGACATCTGTCTTCTAAACAGAGGCTGCCATTCAGCCCTGGTCAGATGAGAGTCTCGTGATACCTATCCATGTCTCCCCAGAGCAGAATGAAGTCACCAAGTACCTGGGAGCGGCCTCTCTGATTGGAGGCAACGATCTGACCTCAGATTCCAGAATTTGAGCCTCTATCTGCCAGACTCCATTGAAACTCCCCCAGAGTTACACTGACTTCAATGTCGCTTTTTGTTCTTTTCAACTGAGTTTTATAGCAGTGGGTTCCCCCTCCCTGCTGGGGATGAGGTGTTGGAGCCGCCCTGGGCCAAAAACCACTCTTGGCCCAGAAGGCTCCTACTTGGCTTCCAGACAATCCTGGCAGACGCTGCCCATGATTTGGCTCAGGGCCGACTCTACAGGCTTTTTAAAGCAATGAAACCAAAATAAGGAGGCCTTGGAATGCAATGGCTATGCACGGGGTCTCGGCTCACCCCATTTAAATGTGAGAGAAGTATTAGAGTCCATGTCAACGCGTGGCATTCACCTGTAATATACAGTTCCTCTCAGGTCTGCAGCATTCAGAGTTGCCATCTTCCGTGGATTTCGGTGTCGGAAGCATCTGCGGAAACTGCCGCTGGCAGGGTGGGCCTCAGTGCGAGAGGAAAGCCTAGTGCACTGGGTGGGTCGGCTGCCCCAGGCTCTGCATCGGGCACCCAGAGCTGAGGCTGCACAGGTGTGGCGACTGCACTGCCTTCTCCTCGCTACAGCCCTGGGTAATACGTGATGGAAAATATAGCCACATTCTTTACAAAGGACACGCTGAGAAGGGACGATGGTTGGTTTACTCCAAGTCGTAGAGGCAGGGTCTGGATCCGCTGGAGTGATTAGGAGGAAACACCCACCCATCGTCCTCCCTGTGGCAGCATTCACGGGGCAGCTGAGTGTGTTCCTTGTACGCGGAGACACTCACACCCATGCATTGTGTCTTCTAGTTTCCCAGAAGTCACTCATCAACGTGTTACTTCCCCTCTACCGAGGAAAGCCAAGGAGGAAAACTGGGGGAATTCAGAAACACAGGGACTCAAAGCAGCTATTGGGCCCAAATGAAAAGGAAGCTGGGATAATTTAATCCTTTAGTCAGACACAAATGCTTTTTCATTAAAGAGTCGAGACATATCTCACCTAAGGGCGATTGTGCAGAAATAATGAGAGACGCCAAAAGGTCCCTCCACTCCAGGTTTTTTTCTTTAACAATCTGCTACTCATGCCTAAAAATTCCATTTCCCGGAACCCATGGGTGACATTCATCTGTCTCACCTTATTAACCTTTAATATCTTGTCCCAGACAAAATCTATTGCTCACGTTTAAAAGCATGGCCCAGCAGAGAGCAAGACCATGAGAAAATAGGAGGCTGGCGAGGGGCGCTGTGGACAGAGAAAGGCTAAGCCTACGGGACTGAGAGAAGTTGGAGCAGGCAGGTGGGCAAGGAGGGATGCGCCCCCGGCACTTGGGGCAGCAGCGGCATGATGGTGATGCTGCGAGTGAGGACAGCAGCACAGAAACGAGGCCATCCCCTGGGACTGGACAGTATGAGCACCAGGAGCAGATGCATCCACGCAGGTGGTGTGCAAGGCGGGCCTTCCGACGTAACTTTGTGCCTTCGTGTGCACGCACTCATTTTAATGTGCATGAGAAAATTTATTGCCAGCATGGCAAGCCTGTCCCTTCACAGATATGAGTGCTTATGACAAGACTACGTTTTTTTAACAGCGATTTGATTGAAAATGGATTTGTTGAAAAATGCTCCATTAAATTATGGCAGGTCATTCAGACATGGCAAGCGTTGTGAAGGTGGCATCAAAATGACTGCAGTTCGAAAGCCCTGGTTTGGTCTCCTTGCATGTTCTCAACAAGCACTGAGCACGTTTTCTGCACCAAGTGCCACGCCAGGCCCGGGGCACCTGCCCTCCAGGAGTTCACAGGCCGGGCAGTGAGACAGCGAGGCATTACAGAAGCAGCACGGCCCCAGCCAGGCCAACCGCCCAGAAGAGGGGACATGGAAACAGTCAGGAGCACTGGCAGGTGTCGGACAAGATGGGGAGGGCGTGGGGTACCAGGCAGAGCATGCAGGCGTCAGCACGGCTGCCTCGTGCCTCCAGCATCTGGAAGCAGCACTGCTCTCAACCCCACTGCTCAGGTGGGCCTCTCCCTCCATGAAGAGTGCTTGGCCCATGGGGCAGGTGAGCAGGAGGCAGAGGCAGAACGTACCAGCCAGCAAGAGGACCAGGTCCAGCAGATGCTGGAGGCTCACAGGGACTCTCGGACAATCTGCTTCCAGGCGCCCAGCTGCCTCAGCCCTGCCGGGGCCGTGAGCTTCCCCAGGTGCTCTGGGGAACCTGGGAAACCGCCAGTGGTTCTGACTGCCCTTGCTGTCCAGATGTTTCTCCAGAATCGCCCATTCTGACCTTCCCAATAGCTCAAGCCCTGCTTCTAGATTGCTGGTGTGTTTGCTTATTCAGCTTGTTGTTCTTGACCTTGGCTTTTCCCACAGCTCCAACAGCCCTCCCCACTGTGGCTCAGCGCGGGGGCCGGATCCCTCCTCGTCACATCTCCCAAGACCAGTGTGCACCATAGGACCCGAAGATTAAACCCACACGGACTTGACCAGATCATGGTTGATGTGCCCTTTCCAAAACCAGTTCCCTTCGCTTCAGAAACCCTGAGCACCTTGCACAGTTCAAGAGTAGAATCAATTAGAATACTTAAAATCCACCAGCAGCCACATTCAAAACAGCAGCCGAAGGTACAGCAGCCATGGCCTCTGCTGGCCCCCGGGCACTGCCAAGGTGAAGGGCTTGGCCCACACAGCGCCCAGGAGGCCGTGTGCAGCCGGTGAGGCTGTAGGAAGCGCGCTGCAGTGATAGATGGGCTCACAGGGCCGTGATGGGCCTGGATACTTTTAATGAGAAGCCAAACACGCTTTTTAAAAACATCTTATAATCATGCCTTCCTTACAATCCATTTTCTATTATTTCTTCACTAAGAAATATAAGAAGGAAAAGAAAAATAAGTAATTACGTAAAAATAAAAATGTTAAAGAGTTTATTCAAGGATTTTTGCGTCTCTTGCTTTTTGGTAGGAAAAAAGGGCCTTGAACTGTGTATAATAAGTGCCCATTAAATACAAGTTTTGTAAGTTTTGGGGCTCAAAGGACATGAAAGGTCAACAACAGTCTCCTACTGAGGCGTTTAAATGAAGCAGCGTCACTACCTGTCCGGGCGTTGTATAAAGACGGCATCCCTCTGCTTTGCATCATTTCACTCTGCCTCTCCTATAACTCCGTCCTACCCTTGATTTCAAGTGGTAACTGTGACTCAACAATCCTTTCTCAACAAAGGAGACAACTCCACGCTGACTTCCCAAATGGAACCGTGCAGAAAGGAAAGAATGAAAGTCAACAGCAACAAAATTACCCTGAATCTCGATTCTAAAGAAAATGTATTTGACAAAGAGTCACTGAGCACACAGCCAGTGGCTCAGTCTTGGGTGACTGCTCCTTTAGGAAGGCACCATGCTTTAGGAAGAGAGGTGACATAGAAGGGGTGAGCGCTGACAACCAAAGTCTATGGAGGTGTCCTCGACAGGGAGCAGCACTCCTGGCTCTAAGGGTGAACGGGCATGCTCAAGAGAAGGCAGATTTCACCCTCACCTCACAATCTACTGTGGAGACTTGAACGTGTCAGCAGGACAGCTCTTCCCCTTCTGCTGTCTCTTCATTGTTGCATATTCAGAGGGGCCAACACACAAGTTCCCCCGAAATGACATTCTTCTGTGCTTCACCAAACCACCACTCTCTCTTCCGCCTTACAAACTTCGGAATCCATTTGTGCTCTGAAGCTTTGCATCATTAAGCCTGTTTCCTTTTTTTTTTTTTAAATCAGGTCAATGTGCAGCCCACCAGCCTCAGGCACACTCTTTACTTTGTCCTAAGTTAATCGGCATTTACTTGTGTATCTTACCAAATTACTCCTGGCAGATGGCGTTGTTTTACTTCTCCCCCTAGATTTTAAATTCTAAAGGCAGAAATAAAATCCATCCACTTTTTGTGTCTGCTTTCTTGTTTCTGTGCCCCAAATGTCTAATTCATTTGGACACTGTTGATTCATGAGGTTCTCTCTTTCTCTCTCTCTCTCTATCTCTCTCTCCTTCTCTCTCTCTCTCTCTCTCTCTCTCTCTCTCTCTCTCTCTCTCTCTCTCTCATATTTACTCTCTCTCCTCATACTCTTTATCTATATTATTGTGATTGTTTTCTTATCTAAACACAATTGTACCTGTTGATCATCAATATCACAATTCAACAAACAGTTGTCATGTTCGACGCGATCAATTTAACTTAAAAAATAATAATACTTTAATGGCACTTTATATTTTACAGATTCCTTTTCATATGTGATCTCCCCTTTAAAATGGCAGGTGTTCATTCTACCTAAAATCTCTGTATCCAAAAGGAAAACCATGAAGAACAGTATCTTTAATTGTTGAATGCATTTCAGCTTCTTGGACTTTAATCCATACCATTTATTGGCATCACTTAATAGCTATTTAAAAAATAAGTTTCAAGTTCCATTTGCTCAGGAGGGAAGATTATATTTCAGGTTTAAAAGGGGAGGGAGGGTGGGTTGTGGAAATGATTGCTGCTTCATTAAGAGAACTAATGCGTCAACTTCACTCTTTTGAAGGAATTTCACCAATTTTCTGCTTGCCGGCTAATCATCTTAGTGAGAAAACACAAAAAAGTTTTAAATTGTTCCAACTGTTTCTAAAAGCTCTTAATTTAATCCTGGGAGGTACCTTTTCATACCAAGTAATCCTCTTCAGAAACTTTATGTATTTTGTGATTCTTAAAGAAGCTAAACCAATAAAGAATCTACCAGTAAAACTAGGGCTGCAGCGCCATCTCGTGGTGAGAATGGGTGGGCCGGGAGCCTGAATCAGTTTGCTCCCGGCGGCTTTTGATGCCTGTTTGCAGCTCTGCCTAGAAACAAATACTTAACTGTTCTTTTCCATTGAGTTATAGAACGTTGTTAGGACATCCAATGAGCAGCAAATTCTTAATGACAACAGTCTCTCCTACCTGCCTAACCCTGTTACGGCTTTCTCTCCAATTATAGAGACGAGTCCCAGAGGTGAGGATTGGGAGTTCTCAGGAACAGGCAAGTAAGAATGGCAGAGGAGAACCTGGGCCCTCACCACGTGATGTGGGAAGTTCATGAACAGGAGATAATTAGTGAAAAACACAATCCTGACCTTCTTTAGTTCTTAGTGAACGTGGATTTAGTGTGATGATGAGGATAAGGATGATGATGATGGTGGTGGTGACGATGGTGGTCGTAGCTAACATTTATCAAGTGCTTGTCATGTGCCACGTGTTAAGTATCTATAATAACTTATTAAGTACACCCAAAAACCTTGTAATACACCCCAAAACCTTGTAAGTCCCACTTCACTATGAGGAAACTGAGGCAGAGCATGGCTGCTTTGCCAGGACCATTGAGGCAATAAGAGGCAGATATGGGATTTGATATTAATCATGATGTTCAAGGAAGGTGCTAATTTTCAAATTTAGAGAATGGAGTTACTTTCTGAAGTAACATATACCATCTCCAGAATCAAAACCGAGAAGAACAGACAGCTGCACCCAGGAGCCCACATCCCACCTCTGCAGAATTGATTCTGTTCCAGCTGTCTGGCCTCCGTTTCCTATTTATTTTCCCCCACCCCCACCACACACATGCACACTCACACACACACACTCACACACATGCACACACACTTCACACTGTACCACGACCATAGAAAACATGCCTGTGCTCTCTAAACACAGAGCCATAGAGTTGCAACATGGGCTGCTGGGCTGCTGGGGATGGAGCTGAAGACACCTTGACGATGACTTCACTACAGTTTTCTCTCCATTTCACAGACGACAAAGCAAGGCCATTGTTTTTGTAAATTCTGAGTTATTAAACACTGTGCTTGTTAAAGACCACCTGTAATTGCTTGTGACAGTCATTTTTATGGGGTGGAGGGGCAAAGATGAGCAAGTTCCAGTCCTTGCCACCAAGAGGAATGTGGTCCAGTAGAGGAGAAGAGAGGCTGATCCAATAACTGTAGTGGCATGGAAGGACATACAGAGGCCTAGGAGCTAGTAATAATTGTGATTATTATGTGTTACACACCCAGTCGTGCAGCACATAACAACATTTTGGTCAGCAACAAACCATAGATATGACTTTAATTCTATCTAAACTAATAAAAGCGTAATATTAAAATTAACCGTCTCGACGCCCATCTCTGCTGCTCTGCCAACAGAAAGACTGCCCCAGATCGGATCGGAAACAAGATGGCGGCATAGGGTAGACACCGTATATGCAGCTGTGAACAACTATTTCAGAAAAATCACGAAAAGAACACACGGACACCACTCGCACCCACAGGACGGCTGGCTGAGTGAAAATCCTACAACTAGAGAAGAGTCTGAGACTCAGAGGAGTGGCGGAAGCAAAGTACAGAGGTACGGAGGCGCGCACACGGGCTCGGGGAAGGGCTGGTACTGGAGGTCGCGGTTCTTTTCCAAAATGGAGAGAGCCACAAGCTCCCAGCGGCTCTGAACTCCAGTTCCAGGCGAGTTTCTGAGGTCCCACAGACACCCAGAGAAGGGGGACTGACTGGCACCGGGTGGAAACCCAAAGCGGGTTTCTCTCAGCATTGCTTGCAGCAATTACCGTGGGACACAGAGACCTGGTGTCTCTCAGCGCAGGGCTGAGAATCGCCATAGCTATTTGCTCCGCCCCGCCCGGCGAACTCCCCGAGGTCCCGCCCCTCCCAAGTGCGTCAGAGGCTTCTGCAGCAACACCTCCTTAAAGATACAGGAGCCAGCCTCACCCAGTGGCCAGAGAGGGACTAACCTAAACAAAACAGATCCACAAGGAACACACTCGGGGCAGATGCAGTGAGCATAAAAGCTCCACTGAAACAACTCTTGCCCCATAAGGGTGTCTCCAGCACAGAAGT